>JAAAKG020178488.1:0-26343 GCA_010014905.2 Druon quercuslanigerum
CAACTTCACCAAGTTTCATCAAAATCTGAGACATGAACTTTTCGAGGTGGGAACACTTGACGTGTTTTGCCCCATGTATTAAATGCGTAATTAATACGTTCAACTTTAAATATATAGATATGCGAAATCACAACATTAATCCACTTCATGGACCTGGCAGTGTTTATCAGGAGGACACATGCGAAGTTTGGTGCGACACAGACACGTTTTAGTATTCATGAACAATCTCATTTATCGGTAAACTGTGACCTCAGGTGTCAGATAGTTTTCTACTGCCAAGTCCTTTCGCTCTTTCAGAAAAGTATAGGTTCAGATTGTATCAGGAATCTATCCACAATTAAATTCTTCAAGAATTTAAGAGAACTATACGCTGATATTTTTTCAAAACTAAGATTCAGGGATTTTCCCATCGAAATAGGACTTTTTCTTTTATCTACTATATAGAATTCAAATTTGTGCCGTTCAGGAGTGCACTGGAGATGGTTTCTACCGCTACTTGAATCGTTAATTGATAACAGCATTTGTTTAATACATAGTGCGAAATAGCATTGACTATATATCAAATGAAGTGGTCTAAAACGGGTGATGCTTATTAAAATCGACACATATTCTTTAAGCCCCCGGTCAGGTCGTAAGAGTATTGGGAAGAAGACTGAGTGTGAGGGGCACAGTTTTTGAAATATATAAAATCAAGTGGCCTAGAATGTATAAAGATTATGAAAATGCACAGTTTTTGACAATTGGCACCATATTTTGTACACATTCTTTGGACTCTCAGGCAGATCGTAAGAGTATGGCACTCAGAGAAATTTCCTCTAAACTTGAATGGATGCTTTTTCACACGAATGGAAGTTCCTCTTAAATTTGATGGAGAGGATTTTCATTTGTCACAAAAAGAAAGTTTTTGCAGAAAAGATTATCGTTTAAAAACGGTTTTCACGTGGTTCAAAACAAGACAGGAAAAAGTTCGATGCTTTTGTTTCAAGACAAAGTTAGCCTTTAGGGATCGATTTTTTATTTAATGGCAACTTTATTCTCATCTTTATTTAAACAAAAGAAAACAGCCTTACGTAATATATGAACGATCCCTTAGTAATAAAAAGTTCTTCATCATGTGTTTTGCCTATTTTTTTATTACTTGATAAAAAAAATTTTTTTCCCTTTAGCATACGTTTTATTTTATCATGATAACCAATTTGTCGTTAAAAGCTGCCGGAATGCAACGCACGATGCGGATTATTTTAATGGTATTGTAACTCAAAGTTGGTTTCGCAGGTTCCAATAAACAATTACATATTTTGCGCTAAGTATAAACATATCTTCATAGTTGCCTATTCGCATTGGAATTCGTATTTATTTCTATGATGTGTTATTTTATGTGTGACGTCATATTTTTTAGTTTTGCCCGTTTAGTTTAATTTAATGTATTTCAATGTGAATTTTTAAATTTCAGGTCAAGTGTTTTTCAATCTTTTTTATATGATCAATTTATCTTTTACTTGCAACTTGTTTTAACTAATTGACACCATTTAACTGTTATTTATGATCATTTATTTGGTTTTCTCTTAAATTGATGTCTTAAAATATATGTCGCATTATTTAACTAAAATGCTATTCTCAATCTATCAAAAATCCCTTTCGTTGCATATTCCGTTCTTTTGAATTACTTTGTTTATAAATCTGATTCCTTCAATTGAATTCGGGATGCTATCTTTGTACTTAGAACTTTCCTTTTACATCTGAATGAAATCTAATCTAATCTTAATTTCAGTCAATTTAAGGCGGGAAAATGTAACTCATTCTACATGCAACTAAACTTTGTAAGATTGTATGCCAATTTCTCTACAGGCAGACTACGTTTTATCTACCTACGCACTCAGAAAAATACACAAAAAATTGAAAAACTATAATTATATTCTTTTTTATATATGCTAAAAACTGAGTCAAATCACTTTCTTAATTTTAAACTTACCGGAATTTACAACGAAATGGAAAATTTCTTCTTATATTATGTATAGTGCACGTTGAATAAATATCGGATATAATCTTGACCCACCTAATTCTTTGAAGTCTTTATTTCTTCAGATTTGAATAAACAGATTTTAACTTGTATAATACTTAACAGTTGAATCTACGAGGAGGTAATCCCTGACAAAAGTAGCTCAATTACTTAAAAGCACCCTCAAACTTTCAGAAATAAAATTCAGGAAATGTAATTATACAATAACTGCATATTTCAAGCAACGATTTGCGCCCATGAATTTGGTGCGAATTCAGATGGGACACACGCTGAGCTCGAAAAAAAACAGTAAAAGTACTAACAGTAAATTAATTATCAATAAAACCTTTGAATATTATATAAATATAATAATTGAAAAATAATTATTTAGAGAGGATTTCAATTAAAATATTGAAAATTTGTTGCACCTATATAACATTCGGAACATTGCATATGGTAAAATGTACTTCAGTCAGTGTGCTCCAATTTCAGCGTGAAATTCAATCTGCTGTTGCAGATCTTTTAGGCTGGAAGTATAGGACCCGATGAGAGCATTCGGTGCTTTTTGCATGTTACAACTCTCGGTAATTGGGTTCCAACTGAAATTAATACGAAACCTTTCATCGATTCCTTTTCATAACCCATGTACTATGAGCCACATATATGAGTTCATTTCCGGTTCGAGTCAAGAACCCGGAATTAATTAATCGTTGCGTAATAGACTCTGAAAAACATGGAATCGAAAATATTCATTTAGCAATAGATATTCGCGTGAAATGCAAGTGTGCAAGAATTAAACAAACTATCACAGAAAAAAAACAAAGTGTTTGAAAATCTACAAAAAATACCTTCAGGTGGTTAAAATCTCCCTAGAGAAAAGAACGGACAATATTGCCGTTTTAACTAGGTTGAGCGCAAATTCAAATTTCTTAGAAATTACTACGATGCGCCCTGAAAATATTTTTGAACAAAATTTAAAAAATCGTGTTTTGCGTAGGTCAAACCGAGTTATGATCATTCAAAATAACCGGATTAAAAAAAAAGTTTCATGAGTTATAGCCTCCCCAAGTTGGCTTAGAAAGCAATATATACCTAAACTATTGTTTGAATAATACTCTTCAGACTATCAATTTCATAAATCATTTATACAAAATTTGATTGCAGGGACCAGGTGTACAACATTTGATTATTAATGCTTATAAAGGCTAAAAATTATTCGTTGGTAACAAAAGAAAACCTGATGAAAAGTAAGGAAATTTGATAGCTTTTAAAGACAGTGGACTTTGAAGCATAGTTTTGTATTGAAAAAATAATAGGAAAAATCTAAAAAAATTCATGGTGGTACTTGAAATATTTCTGAACAGATTATTGTTAAAAAATTTGCAAAATATAAATAATTGGTCGTCTTTTGTAAATAAATATGCAACTAAACTATCTTCGGTTCTAATAAATATAATGAAGTGATTTAAATTGTAGATAGTTAGTTCAACTATCTGTAATAATTTACAATTTAAAAGAAGTATGTGCTTCTTGTTGTTTTCGTGAAAATTGTGATATTTGAAGCCAGTTTTTTATATGGGAAAGCAAGTGCCAGAAACCAGCGTTGTGTCGTTTTTTCAGGGGATCAACCTCAGTATTCCTCAGCGCAACGTACCCAACTTGTGCCTCCGAGCCTCACTTTGGCCTTCGAATTTATGCCCTGAAAATCGAGGACGGTCCTGTGAAAAAACGGCGCCACGCTCGTTTCTGGTACTTGCTTTCTCATACAAAAACCTGACTTCAAATAACGCAATTCTAACGAAAACAGAAAGAAGCACATGCTTCTTTCAAATTGTTAATTATTACAGATATTTCAACTAAATAAATCCAGTTTAAATCACTTCATTATATTCATTAGAACTAAAGATAGTTTAGTTACATATTTATTTACAAAAGACGAACAATTACTCATATTTTTAAAATTTTTAACGGTAATCTGTTCAAAAATGTTTAAAGTACTCTCATGCATTTTTTCAGATTTTTCCTATTATTTTTTCAATACATAACTATGCTTCAAAGTTCACTGCTTTTAAGAGCTATCAAATTTCCTTACTTTTCAATCAGATTTTCAGATTTGTAAGCTACTGCAAATTTTTTGGAACGTTACTTTTCGGCTCATTAGCGTACAACATTTGCACCTTTATAATGATCCCTCTTTCATTAGGCTAACATTTGTTCTTCACTTACTTTTTCAACTGTCAAAACAAGGATCCAACGACCAAATTTAAACTACAACAAACAAACAAAAAATGTTCCAATTTTAATGTGAAAAAGTTTTTGTTAAAAACACGAATTTCAGACAAAAAAAGAAAAGAGGAAAGAAAACTGAGAAGGCAAACAACAACATCCCGTTCCTTCTCTTTTTTTTCGTCTTTTTTATTTGTATTACTATCAAATCACAATAAAGGATCATTAAAAATAAAAAATAAAATTATATTACTAACGTTTTGGCACTCATACAGCACCCTTATTAAGGCAAGAAAAAAATATAAATAATAGCACCAAAGAACAGTTGATACCTCTTTGATATCTGAAAATCGAATGAAGGTCAGTAGGTCAATCCGTTGTAAACACACTAGAAATATCTGTCATAAATAAATCCGAAATAGAGAAAGTAAAAGAAGAACAATATTCATGGAACCTCACCATTAAATATAATTTATCATATTAGCATAACTTTTGTTTAATTTTTTAAATCGTTTTTCAAATTAATAGATAACTTTTTGTTTTTTAATTTAATTTTTAAATTTATTTATAAAAGATGTTTTAAATCATGTTAGTTTTTTTAATTCAAAAACTTCCAGAATTAGAAGTGAATTAGCAAAGTGCTTACAACAAGATGAAATTATTAATCTTTTAAAGCATCAAATTCTCCTCAATCAAAGATTTTTAAGTCGTGATGAAAAGCATGATAACAAACTTTCTATTTTAATTCACCAGCAAACTAATGTTCAAGAGCAAAATTCAAATTTACATAGGATCTTTGACAAATTTGATAAGGATCCTTGGTTTGTAAATTTGACAGACATACAAATTCCTGATTCAGTTACAGATATTCTCAGACTAGGTCAAGGTTTCAGTAACGGTGTGATAAGAAGTAAGTCGGAACAAAAGATGGAAATAGTAAAAGATGTTGAATTAAATATATACAAAATTCCTATTTTGGATCAGCAGGATTTCCGAAACAAGGTGTTACACTTGTCAAAGACCTTTGTTGATAAAAGATGTTTTCATATTAGTAGTGTGGATCGTAAGATTTCTGAAGGTTACATGACGAAAGATTTTCTTGGAAAAAACCCTGATATAGTTTGCATGAGTGCTGATAAAGGCAGTATTACTGTTTGCATAAAAAAATCAGAATATGTTAGGGATATGGAGATTTTGCTTTCTAATAATGATAAT
Organism: Druon quercuslanigerum; assembly: GCA_010014905.2. Taxonomy (NCBI): domain Eukaryota; kingdom Metazoa; phylum Arthropoda; class Insecta; order Hymenoptera; family Cynipidae; genus Druon; species Druon quercuslanigerum. The sequence goes on from JAAAKG020178488.1 coordinate 5,441, forward strand.
TTTGAACTATTATTTGAAGATCCGTTAAAAAAGTTAACAAGAGAAACTTTTAAGATGATTGACAATTGGTAAAAGAAAGGACTTCTGGAAAAGGATATACGATGGACTGATATTAATACTGAAGACACAGTTCTTTCCAGATGTAATGGTTTAAGAAAGATTCACAAAGATGGCTAACCATTGAGAATGGTTATTTCGACTATTAATACTCCAAGTAAATTTGTTGAAAAAAATTTTAGTTTGATTCTCAAAGACACTATCAGAAATTTTAAGTAAAATGTAGAAAGATAGCTGGGAATTTAAAAAAATTATTATTCAAAAAGTGATTCCGGATGATTATGTAATGATTTATTTAGATGTTATTGCAATGTTTCTGAGTATACCCCTTGATTTAGTTAAACAGGTAATTTTAAGTATATGGGATAGTATAAAAATACGTACTCGATTATGTCAAAAAGATTTTATCACAGGGATCGTTTTTATTATGAACTCCACTTATTTCAAATTTAATGGATCTTTTAATATACAGAAGTTTGTAACTCCCATGCGTTCGGTCATTTCTCTGATTTTAGCAGAAATAGTAATGAAAGAGTAAGAGGTTTTTGCTTTTAAGAAGTTAGATTTTGTTTTCCCTTTTTATTTCCGGTATGTTGATGATGCCTTATTGTATTTTCCTCTGGAAAAGTTGCAGATCGTCACTGATGCTTTTAATAGTTTTTATCCAAAACTTCAATTTACTCATGAAATAGAGCTGAATAATAGAATCAGTTTTTTTGTTATAGAAGTGATTGAGGGTCGGGATGGTAATATTATTACCAATTGGTATAAGAAAATTACATATTCAGGCAGAATTTTAAATTTATTTTCTGCTCATCCTTTTCGAAACGAAATTGCAGTAATTAAGAATTTAGTTGACAGAGCTCTAGGTCTGTCCCACTTTTCATTTGACATAAGTAATTTACATATTGTTAAGAATATCCTTTTTCTGAATCATTACCCATACAAGTTAATTGAAAAAGAATTAAAAAACAAGCAATTAGAATTCAGTAAATCAAAAACAAACAGAGTAATATTTTGCCCGCAGATAATCAGAAAGAGTTAAAGGACTATAATTCATTTGATATTTTTGTTCTTTGTTTTTTGGTCAAATTTCTAAAACTATTTAAATTATGTTAAGAAAGTTCAAAATTCATACTATTGTCTGTATACCATTTAAAATGGAGTCAGTGAATAATTTTTTTAAAGATCCTTTAGATAATTTTAAAAAAGGTGGTGTTGTCTATGAAATCACTTGCAGGATCTGTAAGATGAATTACGTGGGACAGACTGGCAGACTTCTTAATACTCGGATAGAGGAAGACGAAAGTGATGTTCGTTTAGGACGCTGTTATAAGAGTGTTCTCATTAAGCATTAAAGGGAATTTGTTGATATTGATCATGAGTTTGACTGGAATAATGTTAAAATTTTGCTTAGTGAAAGTAATTAGAGAAAGAGAGAATTCATGGAAATGCTTTATATTAAAAAACATAAAAGTTATCTATTCATTTAAAAACCGATTTGGATAAATGAATCTTGTTTATCTTTTACTTTCTCTATTTCGGATGACCTTCATTCGACTTTCAGGTATCAAAGAGAGATCACCTGTTCTTTGGTGCTATTATTTATATTTTATTTCTTGCCTTGATAAGGCTGCTGTATGAGTGCCGAAACGTTGGTAATATAATTTTATTTTTTATTTACAATGTTCTTTTATTGTGATTTTATAATGATAAAAATAAAAAAGACGAATGAAAGAAAAAGAGAAAGCAAGGGATATAGTTGGTTGTCTTCTCATTTTTCTTTCCTCTTTTTTATTTTTGTATGAAATTTTTGTTTTTAACAAAAATTTTTGCATCAATTTGATGTTTGGACGTTAAATTTGGATTTATAACTTGGATTTTAATCTAATTCAAATTTCCTAAATTTTAATAAACATTCAAAATATTAAAATGCAGAATAAATATAAATGCATTCAGAAGCAGGAAACTGTGATATTCAAAGCCTATTCGTGAGACATGCATGAGACTTTTGGACTCTTGAGGGCAATTTATAAAGTGCAAAAGGCCAAAGTTCACAATAAATCGTCCTTTGTTGCAAGTATGGCGTTTCTTGCGAAAGTACTTCGTTCCAATTCTATGTTTGAGGTGATATTTTTTTCTAAGTTAGTATGAAGTATATTGTTGAAGTAAGTTCAAATAAAATTCGCAGTGAGGGTTTTCAGGATTTTAAGGCAGAAATTTTTCCATAACGGGTGTAAGTAAATTCAAGATATTTCTTATTTTAAAATAATTTTGGTCCCTACATAAATTGAAGACAACTGTGTTATGATTAACCTAAAATTTTCTGTAATTTCATTTTCATAAAAACTCTAGCTTAGACCGTCAGAAGAAATTTTTATTCATTATAGTATTCCACGATGAATAAAATAAAGGAATACGTATTTCATTAATTAAAAAAAAGGTTAAGTCTTGCGAGCTCTTTAAGTCAACCCTCCAAATGTAAAGAAAAGCAAGGTTCATATTATTACTATATATATCAACCAATAAATATTTCGTTTTAATTTAACAGTAATATTATTTATCTATGTCACCGTTTATATCCGAAATTACAAAATTAGTTTCAACTAGTTAAAACGCGAAAATACCAGGAGCATTTGTCAAACTTGGTGTTAATTGTTCCAAACGCGGAGTAACCAAGTGCGTTTGTGAAAATCAGAAGAAACGTTAAATTCCATCTGATTTTGTGTTTTAACTAAAAATACCAGTTAAAAATAGATGTATCCAATTTTGCTTTTGTAAGGACTAGTTTTATCTGCAATATTCAGTCAAACTCCCAATACTGAGTTTGCAGTGACTGCTCACAACTTTAACCACAAATATGAACGATTAGAATTTTTAGGAAAAAAAGACTTTCCTAGGTTTACTTAACTCAAATTTTATCGATTCTAATAAGTTTGCTTTTGACTTTTTTGCATCTCGCGGTTATCCTCTACACACTGTAGTAAAAAGGGCAAGTAAATATATGCAAAAAAATAGTTTCGACAACTACTTAACATTCACATCATAATTAGAAAAATTATCGAAAAGAAAAACTTCATATGACTGGTTTCCTATCATTTTGAAAGCCTTTTTTAAAATTTGTAATGGAAATAATTATGAAATGGTTTGATTGAATAATATGAAAATTGCACAAAACTTGTTGACTTTCACTAGAACTTAAATATGGAGCATTATTCCTGAACTGTCCCAACTTTGAAAGTCATGTCTTCCGATTTCCTTCAAATTTTCAGAGTTTGTTTGCCTATATGATAGTAGTGTCCCAACCAATTTATATACTTTTACTACCATCCCTCCCCGAATTACAGGAGTGACATTTGTATCCCCCGGGCAAAGCGGATATTTTCAAATGGTCATAATTTTCTTTTTACAAATGAAAATTGAATTTTCTATGAGTGATTCCTTAATGGTTTCTTATGCTCTTTCAGTCTGTAAAATCTATTGTTCATTTAACATTTTCTACTTTTTGGGAAGTTTTTTATCAAACTATTTTTAAACAAATTCCGATAAAAATGTTGTTTGGCATTTTCGGACTGAAAATAGTTATGAAGTTATCCGAAGATATCCTAACGAAACCCTTCCTCGCGCGCTCGGACAAGTCGGCCAGTCCAGCCCATGCACCGACCAACGTTGTTTGTTCAAATTCGATTCATTCAAAAATACTTTTCATTGGTACAGAAACATTCCGAAAATTAATTTCAGCAGTTCCTAATGCATGGAAAATTTTTGCATATGGTTATAAACAAATTAGGAAACACAAGTATTTTTTAAGAGAGTGGTCACCTGTCGCCCGTCCATAATGATTTTTTTTTGAGGTTTTGCTTTTTTTATCATTACCGTCACATAAAACAGACTTGTAAAAGGCCTAAATTAATTAACTTTAAAGTTATACTAAAAGAATGAGTATTTCTGCAGAACCACATTTCCAGGCAACTGCAAATGGAAAAGGTTCAGGTGAAGGGATTGGTCGAAATTTGAAAAGACTTGCGGCAAAAACTAGCATGCAGCGCTCAGCACAGAATCCAATCCTAACTGCGATGGAGCTAGTAGAATGGGCTAAGAATCATTTAAAGAAAACAGTAATTATTTTCAGTTTGAAAGAAGATCACATAGAGATGAAAAAAAAACTAGAAACTAGATTCACTGAAGCAATTACAATTCCCGGCACTCTAAAATTCCACGCATTTATTTCAAACCAGAACGGACAATTGCAAATGAAAAAAACCCTATTCGCAACAGAACATGATCTGTTCCCGAAGACAGTCAACAAGCGTCAAGTTCAGAGAAGCAAAGATTGCGCGAAAAAAGGCGAACTAAATGAATTATGATGAATTTAGTGCGGCTTCGCTGGAGAATCATGCATCCAACCAAGTCCCCGGTAGGACTGGCCAACATGTCCGAGCGCGCGAGGAAGGGTTTCGCTCGGATATCTTCTCGTAACTACATAACTATTTTCAGTCTCAAAATTCAAACAACATTTTTATCGGAAAAAAGTCAAGTTTTCGTTAAAAAATACTTTAAAAAAAAATAAAACTGCCGAAGAGTAGCCAATTTTAAATAAACATTTTACATTACAATTTGGTTATAAAAATTAAAAAATTAAGAACAATAGATTTCACACAATGAAAGAACATAAAAAACCCTTCAGAAATCATTCATAGAAAATTCCAATTGCATTTGTAGAAAGGAAGTTATGAACATTTGAAAATTCACGTTTTTCCCGGGGGATGCAAATTTCACCCACTGTAGTTCGAGAAGGGATAGTAGTAAAAATCTATTAAATGGTGGGTTTACTACTATCATATAGGCAAACAAACTCTGAAAATTTGAAGGCAATTAAAAAACATGACTTTTAAAGTTGGGGCAGTTCAAGAATAATGCCCCATATATAGTTAAGAGAATTTTATTTACAAATTTATTGCGACCATTAACCGGAGAAAAATGTATATTTTTTAATAAAAATATTTGAAAAAAGACTTTTTTGGTTTATTTTTTTTTGTTAAAAAAAATTTTCAATCACAAAAAAGTAATCATTTTTGAAACGTTATAAATAAAAATAAGAAATTTTTTCCTTATAACTCTAATAAATGTTCTAAACAATGGTCGTGATATTCTTCTATTAATTTGCTATCAAAAGTCAAAAAATAGTTTAAATATGAAAATCATTTTTTAACGTTTTGTAGTTTTTAATTTAAAAACTTCAATATTTGACTTATATGTTAAACAAATCGAAAAGTGTTTTCATTTTTCAAGAAAAGCTTTTGTGGAACACCCTAACCTGAGTAGAACTTTAAGCAGATACTAGACATTTCTCAGAGATTATGGGGTACAGATAGATTTAATATTCCAGGGCATAAATGTTTAAATAATCAATTTAAAGCCGCAACCCTCCTGAACACCAGTATCATTAGCTAAATTACTTCCTTCACACGTAAGTCGTGTTACTTCTACAAAGGGTATAGAACGTATAGGACTAAGGTAGGGAAGGCTGTGGGATAAAGGGGAGCTAGCTATCTTGGCAACATCAATTTGACGAATGTATCCTCGGCCGCAACGAAATGTTGGATACCGTAATTTCGCGCTCACGCTATCCGCAGCGGGAGGCAGGGTGTCAAATGTAAAACGCAGTGGTGTATAGATATAGAGATGAATGGTCGGAGATTCATTGAAACTCACAGCATACTATCTAGCTTGCGATAGTAGGAAGAGGTGATGGTCCTGCTTCGACTACTACCCATCACTCAACGTCTGCTCTTATCCTATACAGACTGCTCTTATTACTTGTCGCTGTCTTACTCCTGATTAGATATCCAACGGCTTCCTAAAATACCTCGCACATAATACATTGGAAAATGTCTTTTGGTGGATTTGGTTAAAACTTGTTAATTTTGCTGGTTATAAGGGCCCAATGAAATAATTTTTTTTTTAAATGTACATTTTTAACGCTATATGGCGACAAGCACTCATAAACAATAGCATAAGATATATCCGCGTATAAAATTGAAATTAAAAACGACGACAAAATTAGTATAACGCTTTACAATGTGATAAACATTACATTCGTCTCACAAAACCCACATCTTGCAACGGCCGAACGCTAAGCACTCAATAGTTTTAATCAACTGCGACACTCACTGTTTAGGGGCAGTAGCGGCGATGAAAAAGGTCAGTATCAAGTGTGGTTAATGCCAATCATAAGAATCGCCCTCTTTTGGCAACGGTCAAACGCTAAGCGCTCAATATTTTGGCTAAACTGCAACATTCACAATTTAAGGGCAGCAATGTTGCTTGAATAAGATCAATATCAAGTGCGGTAATGTTAATTATATGAATGGCCCGCTTCTCGCAACGTTCGAACGCAAAGCACTGAATATTTGAAAATAACTGCAAGACTCACAGTTTCAGGGCAGAAAAGGTTATTAAATAAGTTCAGTATCAAGTTCGATTGTTCGAATCGTATAAGACGCCCACTTCTAACAATGTTTGAACGCGAAGCTCTCAATATTTCGAATTAACTGCAAGAGTAAATGTTTCAGGTCACCAACGGTGACAAAATAAGGTCAAAATCAAGTGCTGTCGTTGCGAGAGGTAGACAATATATATTATGTATTCTATATATTCTACGATAATTATATTAATTTAGAAGCGCTGCTGCTCTGAAACTGTGAGTCTTGAACTTAATTCCAAATATTAAACGCTTCGCGCGGTAGTTGCGGGAGGCGGGGGATTTATATAATTGGCATTGCCTCCAATCAAACTGAGCTCACTTTGCATCCTTTCTCCACTCAAAGTACTAGTAGTAATATGATTGAGAAAATTTCACATAAATATGCCCTTATTTCAATACCATTGCTGTCCAGAAACGGTGAGTGTCACAGATGATTCTTAATATTGAGCGCTTAGTGTTTGACCGTTGCGAGAAAAGGTAGATATATATGATTAAGAAAATTGCACATGATTAACACCTTAATTTAAAACCATTACTGCCCTGAAACAATGAGTGTTGTAATTGATTCAAAATTTTGAGCGCGTAGCGTTCGAGCATTGCGAGAATAGGTCGGTATATGTGATTGAGACAATTGCACATGAATTTTTTTATGGATGTTTCATTGGGCCCTTCTAACCTACGAAATTACCAAGTTTCAACAAAATCCGCCGAGACATTTTCCTATGTATTCGTAGCGAGGTCGTTTTACAGAAGTCAGGATGTATTCGTCGGGCTTATTGCTTCATGTGGAATTGGGAACATACATTCTCATTCATTTGCCTTTTACTATTTTCACTTATTTTCATTTAGTTATCAGGCATTAAACTTACCGTGTGTGCCTTAGGTAATAAAAACATCCTTTAAGTAATATTAAAACAAAGCATAGATATATTTCGATAAATTAGGGTAAACATATGTATGCCCCATTTAAAAGAAATACTACTGGCATTCGTAGGCATGTTGGGTAATTTTTATAAGTTACATAATTAAGTTGTCATATATTCCCAATACAATCCCAAGTATTAAATTGAGCTAGAAAATCGCATCAAAACGTGGCTCATAATGCAGTTGTCAACGGTTTGCTAAGCTTTGATCCCCAGGGTTTTTGTGGAAAAAAATTAAATTAGGATAACATAACTGAAAGAAAGGAATCGTAAAACGCTTGAATGTGCATCAATTACACTAAGAATTTAATCAGAATGTGTATTTAAGGTTATCTCGACACGAAAATAACTAAACGTTTAAAAAACTCAATTTTACTCACAATAGAGTTTCCATTTACAGTTTCCAACGCACTGCCACATGCGCAAGACGCGGATTCGAATTCCACATCGGCAAATGAAAATATTAATGGAACAATATGAAAAAGTTTGCTTTGTTTAGTGAAAGACTAAATTCTCTGCTGGTATAACGCAAGTGACAACAACAACGAGTTCGGGATGCTTAGTCATCGTAAATGTGTCAATTTGGCAGTATGGGCTGATAGACTAGAGAGAGTAGGAACCCGCCTCTGAATAGTAAAGCAGTTCGGTTTGCTCGACAGTACTTCAGGATCCACCCTTGGAAGAGAGAAGAGAGGTTGACTGAACGAGAGTACTCGAAAGCACCCTCCGACACTCCAGTTTCAGTTATTGCTGGGAGCAAGTAAGCGGAGTTTCCACGATGGTTGTCGAGCTGGGATCGTATTGTGGAAACGGTACTTTCAATTATCTGCTCTCGTCGAGAACCCTCCGCTCCACCTCTTGTCGCAACCTATAACGTTTGAATACTCGCCGCGCCGGTTTGAATACTCACCATCGGCCTTTTATTTTTCCTCTTAATAATGCCAATTTCCGCCCTACGAGGACTGCTTTCAAAACACCACCAATTTTCAGGAAAGCTCTTGTGAAATATTAACGAGTTTTAGCAAAGAAATGTATTTCCGCTCGGAAATGTTTTAATTAAATGGAAAGTAAAATCCACTTTATTCTACAATTAGAGTACAAATTATTGCAGTGTCCATTTTTCTTAATATTTATTACATTCTTTTTATCAGTTTGGTGATATTTTGAACTGAATTTTTTATCTAAAATAATAGGAAATTAGTCTAAATTAATGATGACCATGACGAAAGCATTATACGATTTTTTCACTATAGCATTGTTTAAATAATTAAACAATTGTACAATTTTAAATTTAAATTATTCAAAACTAGGTGATTTTTTATATGAACCACTTCAAATAAAATACTACTATAGATGTGTTAATTACGAATGTATTTATTTGTTGTCATTTTGTGAGTACATTGCTTCCTTATTTTTTTAAACTGCTATTGCGTTTCTAATATCCAAAAAATTTTGATGGTATAAACAAACCAATCCTTCAACAACGTGAAATTTCCATACGTTGTTGTTCTTTGGTTAAAAAACGTTACGCTCGTTAAAAAACGATGCGTTTTAAGGACCCAAACAAGTACATCATATAAATTGCTGCTATGTTCCCAATTAAAAAAAATGATTTCCTCATATAAACTAGGTATTTAATATATGTTTTAAATTTTGATAAATCGATGTTCCCACATCACAGTAGTTAATGGAAGGTTCGTGAATAGGTCATTTGATCCGTCTCAAAGATTCGAACAAATATATCTGAAAAGTACTCTAGTATTTCTAATATCAAAAAAGATATTTTTATAGAAGACACACAAAGAACAGTTTATTTAAAACTTTATACATTGGTACTAGTAGGTCATAATTCGTTCAAAAATTGGTCGATCAATGCATCTCGAAGACACGAACAAATACACTACTTTCCTGGGAAAGCATTGTGTCGAAATACCTCAAAAAGGTAGACCTCTAAGAAAAAAGAGAAAATCAAGTTTATTTAACAATATTCATACAGATTTTTTAAAGTGTATCGCCAAAATAGGCGGGTCTTTCGCCTATTTTTCGGACCTCGCAAGCGACCTGGTGTAAAAATATAAAAATAAGTTACAGGTATCAAATTACTCTTCACTAAAAACCAAAGTTAGCATCGATATTCGTTTTTTAAAATTTTTTAAAAAATTGCCTCTATTTAGGAGTTGAGAAGACACCGAAAAAATTTAAAAGCAGGAAATGCCACTAATTATAAAATCATTTTTCTATAAAATCAATTCTGTTTCCAATAATCCTGGGGTATAGAAGAAATGAGACTTTTTTGTTAAGGTAAGTATTCTTTGGGAAAGACACATAAAAAATATTCAATTATGCATATTTCTAAAAATATGTTGGAAATAAATGTCAATCTCTTTCATATGACTGAACTTTTATAGCCTTAAAACTATTTTCGTATTGTCAGAATTTTTACATATAAAATTACTTGATCAAGTTGCATACGAAAGTCTCCTAATTCTACATGAGTAAAGCCAAATATAGTTGAATAATTAAAATTAAATGAGAATGAGAATGAGAATGAGAAGCCTTGAAATATTCGATATGTTAGTTTTTAAAAAAGACAAGGAAAATAGATCTGATTAGATATATTGAAATATATGATTTTTTGTCATGCATTTCTGTGTACTGTGTATCATTTCAACAGGAGAAATGATTTTAGAAGCCCTACTGTTCTATGAAACGTCCAGCGTAATAACTTAATAAGTTTGTGCGAATCCATACGTGCAAAGTGTACGCTTCGCTATTCAGTATTATGTTATGAAGACATTTCTCTGACAAAGAATGTGGACAGTTCAATTATTATTCAACCAGCGAATAAATCCATAAATATATTCCACTTCTTTTAGGTTAATGATTTATGAATAGGCAAATATTCTCTGATAATCTCATAAATTGAAAATATGTTTAATGTTTAAGTTTACTCTATATATAAATTTGTTACAAATAAAATATATCTACTGAAAAAAAGTTTCGTTTACGATGGTAAGGAAACAAGGATCGATAGAAGTAAAGTCGATTATGGTGTCTCATAAACAGGGACATAGAATGTCATAGAAATGGGAGGGTAAAGCAGATAGAACACAGTAAAAAAAAAACTTAAAAATGTTATACCTTACATTCAGAGATAAACTTAAATTCAGTAAACATTTGTCTTACATTAAAAAAAAAAAATAAAAATAAAATTATTAATTTAAATTAATTTAAAATCGTTCACTTATAATTTTAGGTGGAACATTTTCTTGCACTCTTTTTTACTGAGAAAATGGACTGGAATAGTGAATGAATTAAGATACTCAATATTGATTGTTTGATATAAATATATATTTAATATTCCTTGTTACATTTAAATGTGAAATATTTTTCCTCAACTTCCAACTAATTTTTATTTTTTCTGAAAGGTTTTCATAGAAAAAATAGTTTTTTTATATCTTTCTACATAGAAATACTTTATATCACATTGTATATAAAGTAATGTCTAAAGGATAAATTATGTTACTTGACGTACCTTAAATTTGTCCACAAATATATTACTGTCATATGAAAGAAAACCCGAGTCAAAATTTAGACCCTACTTCGAAGTTACAGCTCCTTATTAGAACCTGATTTGACGCTATTTAAACTTGTAGCTCCTGATTTAAAGTTTTAACTCCTACAGAATGAAATATTAGAGTCTGCTTTATCTCTATTTCAATCTCTAGGCCCTGCTGTGAATCTTTAGGGGCTAAAGTCTTCACATTCACTAACCTACTTTGATGATGTAACACCTCTCTGAAGCTACTTTGAATCTTTAGAGACTACAATTTTATAACTCAAGACCCTACTTTGATGCTGTTTAAGCTCCCCTTTAATACTGACGCTACTTTAAATCTTTTTAGCCTACAATGTTCGAAAATCATTTAAATAAAGTAAAAATTATTTGATACTTATGTTAATTTAACTCATTGGTCATCTTCATGACCGAACGCACATTCAATTAACAAAAATATTCAATTCAAGAATCAAAATAAATTGTTAATAATTATTTACATATAAATAAATACTTCTCTGCAATGCCTAATCACAGAAAAATATTTTCTCCTAACTGAAAATGCTGAAAACTTCTTTAAGAATAATATTCATCATGGAAAATTACTAAATATTCTCGATTAATAAGTCATTATGAACATTTTTGTCAATAATTAATGAAAATATGTGTATACAACAGTCATGTAGGTGATTCAGAATCACATTTTCTTACAGAAATATGACTATTTACGTATCTACCACTTGATTTAGGAGAAAAAATAATTTCTTTTCGTGAGAAAATATTTACTGTTTTAATTTTTTTATCATATTTGTTGAAGAATAAGAACCGCCAAATGTATGAAAAATAATTCACTACTTATCTCGACTTTTGGGACGACGAGACAATTTTTATTAAAACCAGTACTGTTATTGATAATATAAACTTATTTCCTAATGAATATTAGGTTTAATCTTGTACTAAATATTTGTATTTTTTAGTGTAATGAGATTAATTATGATTCTGAATGAGCTTTTAAAAATATTTGCTTAATAAAGAGATAAAAAGATATTGCTATTGAAATTGACAAGTTTCACATTGTATTCATTTAAGTAATAAATAAAACAGAATCAAATTTATATATGTAGCCTCAAGTTCTTTTAAAGCGTATAACGTAAAATACTTGTAAAAAACAGAACAAATTTATATTGAACTCTTCAAAAAAGGTTTCAAATATTTAACGACATAGAAAGTTAAAAAAAAGTAATTATTTAAATAATTGTTTCAAAATTAAAAATATTTTGGACCTTCAAGTATTGGACAAATGCTAATGATTTTTATCGAAGGCATCCTAACACGTTCCATTAGCTGAATCGGTTGGGGCGTTAGGCGTTTGGTAAATACCCATTGCGTGCGTGCGATCTCGAGATCTTTCTTAGTGCTTGCGGATTTTTCAGTGCACTATGCTTTAGCTTCATAATCAAAAAATACTATTTATAATATAATTGAGAAAATAATTGCAAATACCCTCGATATTTATATCACAGATATTATTTTATTTTTTCTGATAAATAACAAATCTGATTTTTAATCATCCATATTGCTGTGAAATTATGGAGAACCTGCTTTGATGTCACAAGTCCTACGTGTAGTAGTTTTAGCTTAGAACAAGGGTCTAATTTGTCGTAAATGCGGACCCTACCTTGACCCTAAACGTGGAAAAACGACCGATTTCGGACACTTTTATCGTCAAAGAAGTGTCTAAATTACATTAAAATCGCTGCTTATTTAGAACCTACTCTACTGCTTCCAGCGCCTACTAAGGTAGGAGTTACGGCTTTAAAGTAGGGTCTTAATTTCGATTTGGGAAAGTAGGTTTTATAAAAACTAGAGTTGTAGAATATAAAACAGTATAAGTTTTTTCAGTCAGTTCTACTAATGTAAGTACCAAGTAGTGTAAGTAAAGTTAAGTTGAACGATTCTTCAATTAGCAAGGGGAAACCTATAAACTGAATTCTTGTTATATAAAAAAATATTAAGAGAGAAATAATACTTCTGGAACTCAAAAATTTTTCTAATCTTTAAAAATCTTCACGAAACTTAAAAAGATCCTTGAATGATGTTATGAAATCCATCGGCTCACGGTAAATAATCTGGAATCTTAAATCGATAGTTCCGATTTTAAAAGATTTAGGCATCGCATATCATAGATCTTTGAAAAATCTATAATCCAATTGCTGCATATCTTTTATATAGGACAGTTCTAAAGTCTTACAATTCAAGTGCTCTTTTTTCAATGTGTTGCAAAACTAAATCTGAAACTACCAAGGATAAGGAGAGCCCATAGGGCAACCTGATATTTGTTTATAGAATTTGTTATTAAAGGAAAAAAAACGTACCATTGAAAACTGTTCTTGTTGCTATTAATAATTCATTCTTTGATATTTTGGTTAAGTTACAATTTAAATTGAGTTTTTCCTCAATGCAATCTAGTGCGAGATCAAGTTGGATGCTATCAAACATTGACAAAATATCTAAGGAAACTATTGAGTGAGTTTTAGGTAAATTAATGTTTTTAAAAATATCTTTAAGTTGCCAACTATTTTTTTAAGACGAAATATTGTTTTGTGAATCTGATTTCAAGATATTAGAAATGTGTTTCGATAGATTGTGAGTAGGAGAACCAATAGTAGAAATAATCAATTTCCAACTTAAATTTGGTTTATGGGCCTTTGGGAGAGCAGAATGTTTTGCCACAACACTATTATGAGTTTTTAAACGGTATGCAACTTTATCATTAGTCAATCTTTTCTTTCCTCATCTAATGATTATGTCATTACATTTATTTTTCCATTGTTCGAACCATACTACTTTTTATATTTCTATATAGAACATCATTTTTAAGAATATATTTAATTTTTGTAATATAGTCCCTATTAGCTGCAACGGTTTTTGCATTGAGAAAAAACTCAATTTAAATCGTTACTTAACCAAAATAACTAAGAATGAATTATTAATAGTCACAAAAACAGTTTTTAATGCCACGAGTTTTTCTTTAATAACAAATTCTATAAACAAATATCAGGTTGCCCTATTGGCTCGCCCTTATTTTCGGTAGTTTTAGATTTAGTTTTGCACGAAATTGAAAAAAGAGCACTTGAATTGTTACACTTTAGACCTGCCCGATATAAAAGATATGTTAATGATATCATAGTAATTGTTCCTTATAATAAAATTGATATTTTTATAAATGTGTTTAATAGTATAGAGGATTGAATTAAATTCACTCATGAAGTTGAAATAAATAATGTTATATACTACCGTGATTTACAAATAATTAAAGCTCCAAATGATGATTTACTAACAATTTGGATTAAAAATCGTCTTAGTCTGGGCGATATCTTAAGTTTAATTCACACAATTTATTTTGTTATAAAGTCAATTTAATAAAAGGATTAGCAGATAGTTGTGCCAAATGAAGTAACATTCAATTTAAAAAAGAAAATTTAAATCAATTAAAAACAACATTATCATATAACAACTATCCTCTTCTTGTGATTAATGACATTATGAAATTTATAACAGCACTAATAAGAAAAACAAATGCATTAATGCTCACAATAAATTTGATTTAAAGAACTATCTATTAAAGAAAAAAGATAGGGACGGCATTGAAAATTTATCTGGTTTAATTTATATAATAAAATGCAAATGTTGTAACAAAGCTTACATAGGTGAAACTGGGAGAAGATTAAACACAGAATTGCTGAACATAGAAGAGACTGCCAAATTGGGAATTTAAATACAGGTTTGTCACAGCACTCTTGGAATTTTAATCATTATTTCGATTTTGATTTTAGTAATATTAAAATATTAGCTTCCGAAAAAACACTTATCAAACACATATTCTTGTTTATTACTCATAAAAAAATTTCGCAATATTTCTATCAATTTCCAAACTGAAATTTTAAATATTAATCAAATTTATCAAACCATATTTAATTAATGTCATTTTAGTTATTTAAAAAAAGATTTTCTTTTAAACAATAAACTTTTCTTCAAATTTCAAAGTTTTAAATTCAATTCAGATTCGCGCTTCCTCTTGAGTCGATTTATGAAAATACGACCATTTATTGCATTCACTTTACATACTGCCTTTAGCCTCATCAACGATTTACCGCCTTAATTGTCTCCATAACACTATAAAGATTGTTATACTACTAGCTTAAAATGTAGTTCCGAAGAAAAAGAAAAAGTCTCTTCAATTTTATGAGGTTTTTTTATACTTATATTTATGTTTATTTTAGTTTGGAGTCCTACTTTTAAACTTTTAAATTTATAACAACGTATTTTAACTTGACACTGAATGGACATTTATGGACCCAAAAATGGATTGCTTGGTTTTCTCTTAAAGACTAATCTAACGAAGGTATCTTGTTTTCTTACTCATACATATTTTAATTAGTAATATTTAATTTGTTATTACACTATACATTAGCTTATTACATTCATTTAGATATTATGAAAAAGGCACGCAGTGATGCCGAAACGTCGTGTGAAGTTTATGTTTTTTAAAAATAAATCGGAGTTATAATGACAGCTCTGATTTGTTTTTAATTTGCTGTGAGCGTAAGACATGAAGAACAAATTCTACACCATTCTCATATATTGTTGGTCGAAGAGTGGTTGATTTTTGTTTTCCAAAATCTTTTTATCATAAATGTTTAAAATATATTAATAATTTAAACTGATTTGCTCATTTAATTTTCTTGACTTAAATACTAAAATGATCTCATACCGAAATTATGATTTTAAAAAATTCGCATTAAATATTCCTGTTCAAGACACAAGATCAGAGTTAAAAAAAATTAAAAACATATTAAAAACTTAATTAATCGACTCCATCACTAAACTTTTAAAAAGAGCCCCTTAAAATACATATCCGACTTTACTTCTTAATTAAATACTCGTTTCTTATTCTCCGTAAATTTAATCTTCCTTCGCAATCCACCTTCTTTCTGTACTACTACAAGTTCCTAACATTAGGTATCACCATCCTTTGACAATCCAGTCAAAAGCATTTAATTAATTACCCTGTACTCTAATATCGCTTGAATTACCAGCGTTTAACTTCAAAAAAAATTCTTTAATTTTATGCTAAAAATTTAATTTGCTCGGATAAAAGGGAAAAAATGAAACAGAAAGTTACTATTAAGAAGTCCCACAAAATTTCAGCAGACGCTGCGGAATTGATATTTTTTCCTCTTGACCCTAATTCTCATTAATTCGTTAGTTTTCAGAACGAACCTTTCAACTGGAAAAATATTTTCTTGTCGAGAACTTCAATTACTTTTACCTAGGATAAAGTGGAAATCCATTGGTGTTCATGCGTTCACTTTATTTTTAGCTGGAAAATAATTCTTTTCAGTTCATTGATTTTGAAGAATAGTGCTAATAAAAAGATTTTGTTCTTATTAAATGTATTTTAAATTTACTCTTTAGGTTTAAAAAATAAGGTGTTTTTCCTGGACCATAATATTTAAATAATGTAATTTTAAAAATCTTATTTTTTGACTAGAACACATCGAAGTTGAATTTCAAAAACCAAAAACAATCAAAGCGTGAGATGCAGTGGCACATGCTTTAATTATTGAAGATTAAAACTCTTCTTCTAATTTATTTGAGCGATCATTTATAACTGGAATCTAATAAAATTAATTTAATTTATTGTCGTGATTTGTTCGGAATAACCTAAGTTTAATATCTGACAATCCATCTGTGATAAGAATATTTTAACATATTTCACTGAATTTCATCCTCTTTTCAAAAATTCAATATTTAGAGTCAGAAATAAACGTGATAAATTCTATTCAAGTTTATACTTATTTTTACTTGCCAAAACTAATTATTTCCACTGGATTAAATTAAATCTGGCAACTATCATTAGCATCGACATCAAATTAGCGTTGTTTTTACACTTGGCGTCTATCAGAATTTCCAACTCATATATATTATTCGATTGAGCTATAGTGATCTAAATTCAACCTGCAAAGGCGCAATTATTTTAATCTTTATTTGATTTTATAATTTTATTATTTATTTTATCATTTATTTTAATCCTTAAATTTCTAATTGTGCAATCTGGAATTTGAATTTATCATACATAAAGCACTTTTGGTTGCATTTATCTTTTAGACAGAAGAAACTTATTGTATTTTCCTGGAATATCCATTGTTCTTATGAAAATATTAAATTTTTTTATACATATACACTGACACTGAAAAATAAAATTTGAAATATGGAATTTTTCGATGTCATTGGAAATTTC
Organism: Druon quercuslanigerum; assembly: GCA_010014905.2. Classification (NCBI taxonomy): domain Eukaryota; kingdom Metazoa; phylum Arthropoda; class Insecta; order Hymenoptera; family Cynipidae; genus Druon; species Druon quercuslanigerum. The sequence continues at coordinate 22,768 of JAAAKG020178488.1, forward strand.
AAACCAGACTCAAATTTAAATGTTTAATTTTTATAAATATTATTCCACATAATAAAAAATTCAAAGATAATTTTGGAAAAATTTGAAAGATCATTATTTAAAGTAGAACTTTTGAATTTCATATCACACTTACCCGTACGCAGTACTGAGTAATGGCCCTAATATTTGTTAAAAATATATTATTGTATTTAGTTATTATTGATTACAAGAAGTGCTGCTTTCCGGAAAAATATGCTGGATTTAAATTTTCTCTTCTGTCATATTTTATTTTTATGATCATTTGAAAATATATTTTCCAGCATTCTTTTAACAATCTCACCAAACTGATAATTTCTTCCTTTTTACATTTTTTAATTAATATAATGCAATATTCGTTAGCATATTCAATTGAGGAAAACCTAATTATGAATTTTGTATTCGAAAGAATATTTTCTGCTGAGACGTACACTACCTTGGAAAACTGTCAGTACGACCAGTACGGATAAATCTTATAATATTCCGCGCCTTATAAGCAAAAGTAAGGATATTTTTGACTTGTTAAGATGATAAATCACTTGAGAAGTTTTAAAAAAATTCCAGAAAAGTTGCGAAAAACATTTTAAATTTACACTACGCATTCCTTAAATTCTTATCTTTAATTTAAGCTAATAAAACTTATTAAATCTTGACGGGTTCCTGTGAAGTGACTTAAAAATTTCAAACCTGCAAATTTTTATTCATTTCTTGAGAAACCTGTACTTAGCATAAATTTCAGGTTTTTGATCAAACATTTCTAAGTAAAAGCATGGGTTGAAATTGAGATTTAAAAGCCCAGAAATTGTCAGCGGTCATTGCTCTCGCAGCCGACAGCGTTGATCTCAAACTAAAACTCAACACAGACACGATTGGATATTTTTATTTTTTCCTGGCATAAGAATAAGATAAGATTGCAAAGATTGACTTGTATAAATTTCAGATTTTGTATACAACTTTCCTAAGTTATAGCACGAGTTGACGTTGAGATAGAAAATTCGAGAAATTCTAGGCGATCACCGCTTCCCGGCTGACAGCGGTGATCGTCGACTAAAACTCGACTCAGACAGGCTTGGACATTCTTAATCTTTTCTTGGAAATCCACGCAGATTTTTTAAGTTTTACTATCTTAAACTAAATATAATATTTCAAAGATTACTTCGAATCAATTTTCGATTTTCACTACAACTTTCCTAGGTCACGCCAAGAGTTAAAGTCGAAGTACGAAATTCCAGAAATTCTTGAATAGACAAAAAGTTTCATGTAAAACATACCTTTCTCTGTCATTCGACTTAGAATTTCATAAGCTCTATAAATCTGAGAACAATGTCTATCTTTATTTTCGACCAAGTTATCGGGGTTCAAACGTAGCAGCGATTTTCAATAGTACTGACGCTAGTCGTACAGAAAATTTTGGACGGTATTGTATTTCTGAAAGAAATTCTTTAGTCGTTTTTATTCAGTTATTTTTTAATAGTATCTCTTTAATTGACTGTACATCATCAAATGGGACTGTTTCGTTTTTTACTATGCTCTTTCTCACTTCCCTAGTGTAAAACAGCAGAGAATACGTTCTCTTTAATGCAATACAGAAGCCAGGAAACTGCAGGCGAATGTACGTTATGTATATGCACATTCACATGTTATATGCCAGAGGAAAAGATAGAGCGAGTGGTTGGAAGTAGGTAAAGCGGTGCGAGGATGGAGTTGGTTGTTCGTGTAGGGTTGCAGGGACCAGGGGGGGAGGTAGAACGAAGTCTCCGTCGCCTCGGCTCTCGCAGAGCGAAGCCCATCTCATACGCGTTCAGGGGACAAATTATTTCCCCATTTTATGGCCTGCTAAAATATAAATCAAGTTCTAAATTAAATTCCTCACCCCTCTCTTTGCAAAGCACCAGGGAACTATAACGAGCATTTTATAACACATGCATGTGTACTCGTGTGTGGGACAGGCAGCGAGAATGAGTGAGGGTAAACGGGAAAATAAGGGGGGGGGGTGCTACATACATGGCCCACTACCGTGAGCCTTTGGTGAGTGATGTGGCATTGATGCTCCTTTCCAGTGATCCTCTTTTTTTTTAATTTTCACTGCGGTAATACTCGTAAAGGTATGTAAACTAAAATTCGCATCCGGATGGCCTGTGGAAGCTCTTCCGGTGGTATTAAAATTTAAAAACCTAGACAGTTCGCAAATTTGAAGTTTTCCATGCGTGTTCTTCGAAGCTTTAGTATGTAAGTGGCCCATAAAATTAAGTCTCTTTGGCGCTGATCCAAAATTTTGTGAGGATATAATTCTCGAGGGTTTTTCTAGGATAAATATGTTATTTTCGGGATTGGTGTCGTTATCGGTGTAGCGGATAACCATAAAACTTAAATGTCGCATTTTATTGATCTTTTCAGTCTTAAAACATTGTTTAATTTATTGATGTAGAAACAAATTGCAGAGTATTATCTTAATTTTTTTAGTTATTTATTTTAATAGAAAAATAAAGCCTGTGTAAATTGGTGGCTAAATAAATATATAAACTGTGTAGGTTTCTTAATGTAAATAAAATTTTTTGTTGCAAAAAATTTTGTAATATAATTGATATTTAATTGAAGACTCCGCACATAAACATACATTTATATTCTTTGTTATATGTGATAGTTTTGTTGGACAGAAAACTTTTTTCATGTCATGCACATAGTTTTATGTAAAAGTTTTTTTGGGTTATTTAACGTTATTCGTGCTGACGTTTCAATAACTGTTTCTAAAAATTATTATATTACAAGGGTCACTTTTAGATAATATTAATGTATAACTTAAATATTTCGATATTACTCAATTGCTATATGAAGGAAATAATTCAATTTCACGAGTTAAATGTATATATAATCAATTAATGTGATTGTTTATGCAGGCGCACAAGAGCAGCTATGAGTTGGCGTAATATTATTTCTCGTCAATTAGCATATGCGAATAATTACTGATTTCAGAATTCTCTCTCTCTCTCTCTCGTAACTTTATTCATAATTAAAAATTGCAAATAATGCTTTTTAGTATTTCACATCTTCTGCAATTTGGTATTACTTACCTCAAATGATTGTAATTAAAAACTAGATTACTTTACAATTAAATTAATTCATCGAAATTAATATGTTATTCAATTTTATCGAATGGAGTTCAAACTTAATTAAAATGTTTTCAATTTTGTTAAACTAAATAAACTTTCATGTTTATATGATGATTACTGAGTCATATTTCAATTTAGATGCATTCTACTATAAAACATGTTTTAGTATTTTTAAGAAGGCCGTGTCTATTTGACCACAAATTCACGAGCAATAGCCAACAGACAGTAAAAGTTCTTGTGTGGCATTAGAAGGAAATTAAAAAAAGAAACTCCCTACGGATCCACAAGAAGTTCACACATTTTGAATGCTTAAATTCAGAAACTTTTTTAGATGACTACGAGAATTATCGCAATTCTATCCTAAGTAAAAATGAAGTTTTGAGAAAAAGATTTTAATTTAACTGGTTTCGTATAAAATGTAGAAACAAAGCAGCATTTCGTTTGTTATTAT
>JAAAKG020178498.1:0-26339 GCA_010014905.2 Druon quercuslanigerum
AATTGAAGATTAAAAATATAAAGAATAGAACTAAAAATCTGAAAATTAGAACTTAACCTATATTCTATCCTAGCTTCAATTTCCTGAAGGAACGGTGAAGCTAGGACGAATAGAACGGCTGTTGGGTTTTTATTGTTATTAATAATTGTTTGTTAATAGAATTTATAAGTTTGCTAATTCCCAACGGACGTCCTATCCCTAAGACTTAAATATTGAGTACTTTTATCCCTATATTTACTTAACAGAACATTAATATAATTCTATTTAGTTATTTTAAAAGTCGTTTTAATGTATATCGGATCTTTAATGTACGTGTGCGCAATTTACTTGAGCACGCGTACATTAATGCATATATTTTTACATTCCTAATCTATTCGCGGGAAAAGGACGCGCAATTTGCGTTTATTTTAGGTATTAATATTGCAATTTCTGTAAATTAGAAGGAAAATATATCTGGCCTTAGGAACTCATGTATCATTCGGCCCGAGCACCGGCTGAGCGCCCCGGAGGTCGCTTCGCCATACGCCAGAGTGAGAGAGGGAGAGAAAGACAGCGGATAGAACGAGAGAGAGTGAAGTTGGCGCGCGGAAAGGGGAGAAAAGGAAAGCTGGCGTAGGCGGCTAGCTGCTGGCGAAAGATTTTCCCACGGCTGGCAGCAAGGCCGTTTGCTTGCTGGCAACCGTAGTTTTGGCCCTCCGGAAAGAGTACCGTTACTCGGGCTATTGTTTTCGGGTGACTCACTCGAGGGGAAAGCAAACTCGTCGTCTTTGAGAGACTGTGAAATCGTCAAGTGGTCACGTAGGATCTTCGCTCAATTTTCACTTTTAGAAAACTGAGTGGAGATTGAGTGGCCCCTTGCGTGGATTTCCCAGTGACTCTCAAATAGCTACTTTTGACACATAAAATATATATGCTGAATATCCACCAAACAAGAACCCATGGCTTTTCCTATTCGACCTTCGTTCGATAGGAAAGAAAAGGTATAGGTAATCGGGAACTATTCACCCGCTCTCTCACATTTAAACGCAAGGGCCGGGGAGAGTAGGTGAAGGGGGGGCGGTGGGAAATTTAGCACTTCACTTGTAACTCAACGATTAAACAGACTATGTTATCAAGATTATTTATAAATAATAAGGTACTAATAAATGACACTTACGTTGAAAGGTCATAAAACTCAAGAATGCAATTAACGGACAAGTATTTATATTATTCATTTGTAAGAAATGTACAGGATGAATATAAAACTTAAACTGATTAATTTTTTTAATTATGTGTAAGCAGCAACTAAACGAATGTCATCTATATATACTATCTGGTATGGCTTCTTCCGATGACAACGCTTTATTTGTAAATAAAGTAAATCCAGGAAAATTCTTGAACTCGAATCTCAAAATGTGCCGTCAATGCTATTCTTCTTATACATGGAACCTTGAGAATGATTGAATATGAAGATACACGTTTTAGATCTTTCTTTATATTTAACTTATATTTCGAAGTGTTAATGATTCAGCGAAATATTTAATTCATCGTAGATTTTAGAAGAAAAGAGATTAGGACCACTCTAAATCTTGATTACATAATTTATTTTTGAATAAAACATTAAATACGATATATGTTTTCAAAAGGCAATCACTTTTTCATCCACATGATTGTCAACACCCAAGAATTAGGCGCTTTTTAAGCCCTGTATAATTTAAAATAGAACCTGCTTTAGCCCTATTTTGAATCTCCTAATTTTTCTCGTACTTGTATTCTCAAGGCTTCTATAAGATCTTCCAATACTCTTTAAGTTCTGTGTTATCCGCGAGGCCCTCTTTTCGTTCTCTTGGGACCTATTTAATTATTCTGCACTTATTTGCGATTTAATTTTAAATATTTAATTTAATAGCACAAAGTAAGATTATTCATGAGTAATAAGGCAGACTAGTGCTAATTTTCTTGAGTTTAATAATAAAATTTTCGAAAAATTTTATTGAAAATTATTTCCGTTTCTTCTCATTTGCAGAAATTAAAATTTTTAATATTTTGTAGAAAATTCTTTCATTTTATTTAAAAACTTAAAAAATATATTATGCGGAATTACTAATTTGTCTTGTTATCAAACCGCTAATTGAAATTTTAGCTTTTGCTTTTACTTCAAAATTTCAAAAAATGAATCATTAAACACGTGTGCATAATTATTTCAATGTTTATTTGTGTTGCCTAGAGTCCCTTAACCGTTTATTATTTTGAGATTTTAAAAAATAATAAAGACAAGAATCTGTTGGCCATTTTTTTGCAATATTTCATTACATTTTCATCACAATAAGCAGTTATTCGTTTTATATTTTAAAACCAATTGCTTTTAAAAATCTAAGAAAAAAAAACGAAAATGAAAATTTTAAGCCAAAAAATTTTATTTTTAAAAATTGTAAAAAAAATAACTTTATGAAAGCCCTGCATCTATGCTAATAAAAATTTTCTGAATTTTCCTGCAAAATCAAAAATTCAAATTGTGATCGCACCAAAAATAATAAAAAATTCATTTGACGTGTATTTTCTGTGTTATTCTTAAAAACTCAACAGTAAGAGAAAAGAATTAAAATTTTTGGTGAAACAAAACGAGCTAAGCAAAAAGTAATTCAACGAAACTTGTTTTCCAGAAAAATATCTGCAAATTTTTTATTAATAAATTTTTTACAACATGCGCAGATTTGATGTGTATCATGCATAATCAAATTAAAATTGAAGAAATTAAATTTTTGGATAAAAGGACTCAAGGTACAATACAATTTTCAATAACAAAATTGTTTTTGTATCAGGTCTGAAAAATTGCGAGGTCAGGCAGAATTTTGGCTGAAATCTAAACATTTTTTGTGAGTTTTTGTTTTTCTATACAATATTACACAAAAATAAAAAGTTTAATTTTGTGCTTGGGATTGATAAATTAAAAAAAATACTTTCTGAATCATGAACGAGAAGAATAAGTACCGCCTTGAAATCTTAAAAGGTATATTTTAATTATTAATCTTTCTTGTTCTCGGAATAAAATTTGATATAAAATCAATCTTATTGCTTTTGAAATTATTTAGATTTGATTATCGAAAATTTTCAAACAACCATTGAAAAAAAATTGTCGGGAAAAGAAAATTATTTATAACAATGATTTAGAAAAATTTTAAATAATAGAAAACGTGCAATATAGAAAATTTTAGTAAAACGAAGCCAGGAATGAATATTCTTAACTCTATTGACACAAGAAGTATGTCATGTTTGCTACTGTAAACGTGTTGAAGGTTTTCTTAAAATAAAATTTATGCCCTCTGACTATCGGAACAAATATGATAAAAAAAAATTGGGAGAATCGTTAAATTACATTACGTTCAATTTAAATTATTTTATTAAAATTAACGTTTATTCAAGAGAATACACATAAAGAATTTATGTAATTTTATTTAAAAAATAAACATAAATATAAATAAGTACAAATAAATAATTTAAAAAATTTTTAAATAAATTTTTTTACAAAAAACAGTTTATTTTAAGAACACAAAAAGAAAGTAAATTTTCAAAAAAGTAGTTAAATTTTCTGAACCTAATAAATAAATTGATAAATTATAAACGAAAAATATAATGGCTGATATTTTAAGCCAGGATTATTTTAATATAGATTTATTTATAAACCTTATCTATTTCACCTTGCTTTATTAAAGTTGAAAAAAAATTCCTTACAAACACTTTATTTTCAAAAATCCCTGATTTTTCCTTGACAATATTTTCTTTTCTTTGATCAATAATATTTAAAAAACAGCAATTTAATCTTATAATAATTTAAAATAGAACCTATTAATATACAGAATATAATAGAATTTTGGATAACAATAATTTTTTTTTAATTTTTCTAATTTAATAATAATGTTATCTTAAATTAAATTTTTCATATTGTAATTTTCAATTAAAAAAGAATTATTTTCAACTAAAAATGTAAATTTTCAATAAAATTATTTTTTGACAAAGTGATTCAATCAAATCTTTCAAACAAAATATTTGAATACTTAAGCAAAGAAGAATATTTTTTAATCAAAAAGTTGCATTTTAATGAGAATATGTCATATCTAATAGAAAAGATGAATTTTTGAATCAAAAAAAGATTCATCCAAAAAGTATGACTTTAAAACATAATTGCTGAATTCTTTATCAAGTAGTTGAACTTTTATAAAAAAAAAGATTTAGTTTCTCTTTAAACAGATGAATTTTTATAAAATAAAAAAACAATTGAATTTTCATCTGGAAAAAGTTTCAGTTGCCTTCTCCAGATGAAATATGATTTTTTAACAAAAAATCAGCTCCGACCGAAAAAATTGAATTTTTAATTCAAAATACAAATTTTGCCAACTAAAGAGGATGCCTTTTTAACAAGATAGTAAAATTATATACAAAATAGTTGCATTTACAGATGCATATTTAAATAAAAAAATAAAAAATAAAAAACCAACAGATAAAATTTCTCCCAGAAAAAATTTAATTTCTCTTTTCAATAGAAGGATATTAAATTTAAAGAAAAAGAATATTTTTTACGAACCAAGTTAATTTTCAATAAATCAGAAGAATTTACAACCAAAAAGTCAAACTTTCAAAAAAGTACAATTTTTAACCAAACAGTTGCATTGTTGTTAACAATAAGTCAATTTGCTTCTAAATTGTCTATTTTTTAACCCAAAAGTATGACTTTGTAATAAGATTCTTTTATTTAACAAAAAGTTGCATTGCTTATAAGAAAAGTATGTTTCCTAGGAAAAAAATGAATTTTCAGCAAGTCACTTGCAATTTTATCTGAAAAGATGCAAAATTTCTGCTAAAAAAATAGATTTTAAATCAAAAACGCAAATAAAAAAAATATTCTTAATCCAAAAAATATTTCAGTTGACTCCTCAGCAACAAAATGTGAATTTTATACAAAACGACAATGTTCTGCAAAAAGAGCTGACTTTTTACTTAAAAGGAAGAATTTTTAACGAAGAAGTTGAAATTTTAACTAAAAATGATGCCTATTGAAGAAAATTGTTAAATTTTCTACCAAATAATAAATATTATAAATGTAAACATAATCTTTGGTAGGTTCCCCAATTTAACTACTCTTATTATTAATAATTGATTTAGTATCGTAAATTACACACTTAACTTACGTGGTGCAGTTACAACATAGTAAGCAAGAACGAGCATTATTATTAGTATTTTTTTGAAATAATTATGATATATTAAAAAGTTGCATTTGTATTTTAAAGGAGATATAGAAAGAAAAAGAATCTGCTTATACATTTTCAAGCATTTTAAAAATTTTTTAATTCATACAAGTTTACAGGATACTATATGATGATATTTTTTGACAAAACTTATGACTTTTTACGCCCGTAAATATATGCGATTATTGTAAATTAAAAATATTATACCACAAATAATGGTTTAGTGTTAAATAATCATTGTAAGATATATTTAAGGTGCGCGCAAATTATCTTAATTAAAGGATTTTAGCACACTTTCCTAACAATATTTTTTTCATTGAAACTATATATTTTCACTGCACAAAACATTCGTATCATATCCTGTTTTCCAGAAACTGAGAAATATAATTATAATTCTACTCTTTGATATACTTTTTGAAAAAGATATTATCCTTCAAAGTCTACGAAGTCTTATGCAAAATAAAATAATATTAAAACAAAAATATTAGATTTCTCGGTCTATAGAATTTGATAAAAATATCCAGGAGTATTAAATATAGGATTTTATTAAGATTCTTTTTGTTAAAAGTTGTAGGGTTTCTATGCAAATAAGACTTTTTAAAACTTTCAGAAATTCCGAACCAAAGATTTTAATGCATGAGGTAAAGTGGAGTGGTGTGAACCATGTTTATAAGAAGTCAAAAATAAGTGTCAAGAATTTTTTTCGAAAATCTGTTGGCTATGTCCTTTAAAAAGATTGACATCGTAAATTTTGGAACAGTCTGTCTTAAAAATTTTCCATTTTTTGTCAGCAGATTTCCAATTTTCGCAAAAAACATTTTTTCGCAATTTTACAAAATCGTGGCGCGATATGAACCAACACTTAAATTCGGTGGTAAAACGTGAAATATACATATCAACAAAATTCGCTGCTAATGTTCGAGTAAGGTTTTTATAGAGTAATAAATAGTAATATTATGGTAAACTCATTACTTTTTTCATATAGCATGAATAAAGTGAATAAAATTACATTGTATATGTTCGCGGCATGTTCGCTGAAAATTTTTTTAAAAGTTCATTAAAACCAATGAATATGCGCATGTAAAAAAATAATAATCAAAGAAATAGCTACACCTGAATGATTGGCATCACTCCACTAGGGAAGGTTCACATCGCTGCACTAACGCTTTTTTATTCCGAAGGGCGCCACATGATGACAGTGTAAGTGAATCACTAAATATCTTCGGATTATAAATCCAATCAACAAAAGCAACAGTATACATATAGATGCTTTCAATAAGAGACAAATATTAACCCTAGAGAACACGTATTTTAGCACTCAAAACTTTCGTGAAAAATTGTTTCGCCCGAGTCTGGTGCTTAGACTTGAATATGTGTGAGCACTCGAACTATTCACGAAAAAAAATTAGGCATAACAGCAAAGAATGACACTACTATGCCTATGGTCAAGTCGAATTTAAAGAGGTAAAATAGGCGTTGTTCATTTTTCCCCGCGTTTGACATCACTCCAGGGTTCACATCACCCCATGGTTCACATCACTCGACTTTACGATACGGCTCGTGTGCTGATAAGATTGTTCAGCGATTGAATGACAAAGTGTTATAGGAAAAGTGAACAATTACCTAAAGCTAAGAATTTGACAAAAATATGCAGCCATGCAATTGACAAACTGTTAATGGAAAAGAATACAATTCTCCGATAGAAATATTTGATAGAAGTGGTCGAGATTATGACATGTATAATTTAATGGAAGTTCGCAATAGATAACAAAAGATAAGGTATGATTGAATATTAATAAAAAGCTGTTGCTACCAAAGTACAAGATTTTCCGACGGACGCAATTTGATGAATACTTCCAAAATTTTTGAAGACAGGAAGTATTATAAATTCCGCGAAAATAAGCATTATCAGATTTTCAGTAAGAAGATGATGATGCTCCCATAGTCTCTCTTACTATTGGTGCACTATAGGTAGGGCCGTGAGGTAGAATGTACACATAGATTTGGTTCGTGGTTGGATCGTGAGGTGCGCCAAGGGTGCTGTTGTACACCGGATTATAAAATGAGAACTCTCCAACAGTTTTATAAATGTGAGCTCCTAAACGTACTTTAGCTAATTCTGGAATAGAAGTGTATCTCAAAAGCTCCACGTGGTTAGTCGCATGTAAGCGCCCTTCGTAATGTCGAGGTGTATCCGTTCGTATAAAAAACTGAAGGCCTTCAGGAGAAGGATATTCGCCATAAGGTTGCATCCAGTTCGGTATGGCTAGGAACCAATTATTTTCCAAATGGTCCCATTCGCGAATGATTTCTACAACACGTCCGCCAAAATCTAAGTTATAATACAATCCTACACGAGCCTCGTTTGAACGCAGAGGCGATGTAGATCCACCTGCAAGTAATTTTGCAAGAAAAATTGATATTATAAGTTTCCTGCTGACCAGACAAACTTAGATATTGAACAGTTTAAAAAAAAGCCACTGATGAACAATGTCAAATACATGGATTGAATTTATCCTCGTGAGCATTTCATTAGAATGTCGTAATGTATTTAAGTCTAGTTTACAAATCACAAATTGATACGTTTGTTTTTATGGTTCCTATTAAGAGTTATAATTGAAGTGCAAAATTCCTTGAAAGTCGGCATTTTATTTGGTATTTTCAAGTGATAATTTGTTACATACAAAGAGAAATTACTTCTATAGAACTCATTTGAAGCTATATATAATAATATTATGAAAGGGTATCCGTTTAGTGAATCTATACTATCCGTAAATGTTGTATTTCTGGAATAAGAAGTATGCTCATTTAACCAGTCGGTATCCATAAGAAAACTTTCCCTGCTTTCTTATAATTTTTTTCGAAATAAAGAAATAAAAAGAAATAGCCTAATTCGTTTTTAAATAGAATAAGCAGAATATTTTTGACAAGATTAAATTTTTAAAAAAATTTATCAGTTAAGCTTGCCTATGGCCCACGTATTTTGGACCTCGCGCACCGCGCTTTACTTTTTGTAAGCAGACTTCCCACAAATTTTTGTGCAGTACTTTTAAAATTAGAAAGGTTGAAGAGAGTCAACATTCCTAAAGTGGGCACGCCATTTTTCGTGAAGTCATAAAAATTAAAAAGTGCTTGCATAGTCGTCAAGTGTACATTATTTCAACAATTTTCCCACCCAGATAGTTTCTAGAAAATGCGATTGTTTCTTACCTATTTTTGTAATTAAATATTGAATAAAAGTTTGTTTGAAAAATTGATTGCTCCTAAACGACGAGCAAAATTTTTTTTAATGCAGACAAAACTCACAATAAATCAACTTCACAACAAAATGAGAAACTATGGAAGACAGTTTATTTAAGTCATTTTCCACGATTTTTTTTTTGTAAGTAAATGCAATTTTTATTCAGTGATCCATCTCAAATTGTAATTTTTTTGAGGTATGTGATAAGTATAATAACTAACATGAAAATTATTATTTATGTTGTGAAAGAAAATTAACATCTAAATACTAAAGTAAATTACGGATGAAAGAACGGCAGTTAGCACGAGTCACCATATGATCTGGGCGGCTAAGTAACGCACAAGAAAATTTCCCACACATTCTTCATTTGCTAGCCTATCAAGGTAGTTTTCGTGACAAATGTCAGATAGCTGAAAATTTCAAATAAAAAGCAGTATTTGAAAAAAATGTTAAAATTTACAAAAAAACATAAATTTCACTTATGTTTCTTGCAAATGAATGTTTTTTACCGTCTCTTCTTACCAATTTCTGAAAAATGATTGCACTTTATTAAACGACTGCTTTTTTTCCGAGAAAATATTCTCTGCTCTTTCCAATTTAAGGAGTATCTAGATAATCATAATATATAATCATTCAAAAAGAATGTATTTATAAAAAAATTCTTACAACAGTTTCAGCCGTAGAAAAATTTATGTTGAAAATTAGAGATAGTCGAATTGTAGAGAATATTTTCGCGGAAAACACCAGCAGGCATTCATAAAATCCAATCAAGTTTAAAGAATGTGTATAAAGCGTCGGTTAGAAAAAATTCAGCTCCGAAATAATATGATTATAATTTATGGCTTTCTGTGAATTTTAACGTTTTTCATATGAAGTAATGTCTTATATTTTAAGTGACATCAGTTGTAATATTTTTATTTCTAAAATCATAGACACTTTTTTTTCTCAGATATCTATCTTTTGGAACGACAACTACCTTAAGGCGGGTCCTAGTGTAAATCAGCAAATTTTCATAAATCATTGTTTGTTTTTATTCCATTTATTGGATAACTTTTAAATTTTAAGCATAGTTACTTGCACATTTTGAAAACATAAAAATATATTTTTTTCAATCCAATATAGCGGCGGTACAGGCTCTCGCGCAAGAGCACTTTTTGGACAACATTATCACATTCCCTTCTTTAAATAAAAAACAAAAAAAAATCAAAAAGTAGCTTGTTAATTATCTTTTTTTATACCAAGTGAACCTAAAAATTTTTTTTTAAATTTTTGTTCGTAAAATTGATGGAGTTTTGAAAACGGTGGCTAAATTTATATAGTTTCTTAATTATGAAAATGGGGTTTGAAACAATTAATTTTTTCTGTGTTTAGGTCTACTTAGTTCAAAATATTATATATATAGTGTTCACAGAATTTCAGCTTAATATGTTAATAATTATTAAAGTTATGATGTAGTATATTTCGGAAAATGAGTTTGTGACAAAAACGCGTTTAAAGTTTACGAAAACAATATTCATATGTGTATACCTGCATCAGTGAAAACTGTGTAACTTGAAAATCTCTAAATATTTTATTCTAAAATTTCAAGTGATCACTTTTGAGATGTTATTAGGTATATTTATGCAAAAATTGTAAAATTGTGTTTTTTACTCTAGGACCCCCCTCCCACCAGATCCCTTAAAACGTTAATTGAGCAGTATAAATCTTTCTCTGTTATACTTCTTCTGTCCTAAAAAGACACCTTTAACTACTTCTCATTTTTACCTAATATTTTTTATTTTACTATTCCGTTTCCCTACTCATTAGGGCCTTACCGAGGCTGGTGCAAGCGGTGCGAGCTCCAGTGGCCCCGACTCTGACTCTGTATTGTATTACCCTATGTTTTTTTTTAAAGTTCCCCAGTGATTATTTTGCACAAGGGCCCTTAAGACCTTCAGTACGGCCATGCTACTTTCGCTTCTATAGAAACCCCAATCTCCTAATTTCCCAATTTCCCCCTCTACTTTCTACCCCTTCCCCTGCTCTCCTTTTCGCCTTTCATTCCTACACAAACCTACTTATCATGCACTACTTGAAGCGACGGCAAGTTATCAATTGGCGGACAGTTAGCAACAACATCTCCCCCTACTAATACTTTACTTATCGGCGGCGATTTCTCCTTCCACGAAAGTGGCGGCAGGCGTGAGCGGTCTCATGTTTTTCAAGTTGAGTAGAGGAAACCCAAGAAAAATTAAAAAAAAAAAAAGGGAAAATTTTCAACGAAATAATAGGAAGATCAAGATGTAAGAAAATAGTTGAATTTTTAAGTAAATAGCTATAAATATTCAATTTAAAAAAATCAAAAAGCAAAAATTTACACCACACTATTCCATATGCTTCAATGTAGTGCAAGTGTTTAGATAATCCGATTTTAATTTAATGTAACAATATTTAGTGGTCATCGTGCAATTCAGAAGTTGTAATAAATAGTTTTTATAAATAATATTGTAACATTATATTAAGCTTACGTTGAAAGTACAGGAAACTCAAGAATGTAAGTAAGAGACAGCTAGTTACATTCTTCATTTTTAATAAGTGTACACGATGATAGAAAAAAATTAATAGTTTAATTACGTGTGAGCAGCATATCAAGAAATGGCGTCTATATATACTAGCTTTTACGACCGCTTAACGATTACAACACTTCATTATTTCAAGGTAAACAAATTGGACCGAGGAAGATTCTTGATCTCAGATATCGAAAAGTTACGTGATTTGAGTCTTATTACATGTGGAAGCTGTTGAATTATTGAAGATGACAGAATATGTTTTCGATTTCCAGGTTATTTTACTTTTATATCAAATGTAATGAAAAATTCGTCGTGTACAGTCGTAACTTGAATTCGTAAACCTTTTTTAACAACTTAAAGATCATATACGATGCATATCTTCAAAATACCAAAACTTTTGTCCCAGGGGTTTTCTAGAGTCAAAATTTAGTTTTACCTTAAAAGAATATATTTGAGTTTTGAAGAATTCAAAATGTCTAGTAAAAGAATGCGGAAGACTTTGAGAACATTTTTTTAATTTTTCAGGATTTAAAAATTTATTAGGTAAACTGAATTTCGTCAGGGTATCAAGAGAATGACAGAAAGTTCTTAAGATTTGTGGGAAATTTTTAAATGATTCTATGTAAGGAATTTCAAGAAAAAATTAAAAAGAGATCATCAAACGTCTTTAATTATTTCCTAAAATTTTTAAAAAGTGTGTAAAAGATTTTAAAATAAAATGTTGCAAATTTGTCAAACTAAATAATTTTTCCAAAAATTTTGAGTAAGGTTATGGGATACGCAGAAGTTTTAAAACGATTAAAAAATAACAAAAACTCTTAAAGTTTTTATAAGAATTTTAAAAAGTTTTAAGAAAATGCAAAGCATTTTTGCAGCTTAATAATAGATTTAATGTTTTCACGATGTTTCATTATGATAAAATATATATGTTGGGTTTAAATCGTGTACAAAATTACGAATTTTTCCGAAGTTTCGGGAACATTGCAGTTCACTTGTTCAGGGCTGACATGAAACTGATGCATCAGGTTACGTTGTTCTTATGTATACTCTCTAAGATGCCTGTGATCGGCAAGAGCGCCCCACCATAGAGACAGGACGCACACCTGATTAGCCAATCAAGTCTTATTTTAAAAAATCCGGGAGGACGGCGAGCGAAATCGGATTGGTATTATAACCGTTGTACCTATTGATGTTATTCGGGTGCTTTAAGATTTCCGGTGCCTCCAATATAGACTTTGCTACAAGAACAAGAAATTTTTTATGCTCCTGGATCACTGAGATGTGCCTTTTTGTCTTTAGGGTTGTTTAGAAGTTGTCCTATTTTCGCAGGTACTTTATATATGGTTTGGATGTTATGTTTGTTGAGAATTCTTCCTATTTGTTATGTGACACATTGGATGTAGGATAGGATGGTGGTCGTAATTCTCTCTCTTTCTTTATTAGGTTGTTTTGATTTTTGTTCTTGAGTGTATTTTCTTATTGCTTAATCAATTTGTTTGATTGTGTAATCGTTCTGTATTAGGATTAGTTTAACGTTTTGTAATTTCTTTTGTAAATTACCTTTGTTATGGAGACAGCTCTGTATACAAGGGAGTTGATAGCCGATTATTTTTGAGATAGCTGTTGCTGAGAGGAGGGATTTAAACTTTGTGTCCTATTGTAATATCCGATTTCTTGTGAGCTAGAGCTTCCAAGAAAGGCAATTTTTCGTTTTTTTTCAATTCCCATGCTGAACTGGATATTAGGATGTAATTGATTGATGAAATCAAAAAACTTATTTAGTTCAATTAGTCCATGTTGCCAGATGACAAAAGTGTCGTCCAGGTAAAGGAACCAAAAGTCCAGTTTAAGTTTGGATTAATTAAAGACTTTAATTTCTAGGTGTTCCATAAAGATGTTGAATATTACATGCGAGATTGGAGATCCCATTGCTGCTTCTAAAGTTTGTTCATAGAATTAGTTGTTGAAAGAGAAGTAAGTTTTATCGAGACATTGCTCTATTAAAGGTATGAGCTCGGAGGGGAAGTTTGCAAAAGATTTATTAATATCAATCGTATACAAAATTAGTACTTTCGCAAAGAGAGATGTTACGTCAAAACTCATTATGATGTCTTGAGGTGGAATGCGGATCTGTTGTATCTTTTTGATAAAGTGAAACAAAATTTGGACATGATTGACAGTTTTCTATGAAAGGATTCAGTTTATTGGCAAGGAAGCATGGTATCTTGTAAGTAGGTGAGTTTATTGCGCTGACGATCGGCCTAAGTGAAATGTTGTTTTTGTAGAGTTTTGGGAGTTACTAAAGTTTTGGAGAGATGGGATTAGTAGGTATTAATTCAGATATTGATTCTCTGTCATGTTTAGTCTTTTTTAGAAGGGATTTTATTCTACCGACTATTGTTTTTGTGGGGTCAATTTTAGGTTTTTTAAATGTATACGCAGATAGAAAGTCAATGATTTTGTGGTTATAGTTTTGTTGATTCATTATTAATGTTGTGTTGCCTTTATCTGCTTTAATTTTCGTTTTTTTTTTGTTTTGTTAAGTTTGAGGTGGGTATTTGGGCTCGGCGTAAAATGTTAGCCGTCCTACGTCGTATGTATTTCCCTTTTTCAGGTAGAAGGGTATAGATTGTGGATTCCAAATAACTGATTATTTCTTCTTTCAGGATTTTGGAGAAAGCTACTGAAAAATTGTGTCCTTAAGAGAGACTGAAATAATTTTATTCCTATAAAAATGGTCAGAGATATTGAGCGGTGAGCCAACATAAAAAGGAACATAAGAGTTAAGTCAGGCTAAAACATTTCACAAAATCAGTTTTAGCTGAACATCACATCGAAATAGGAAGTAACATTTTATTAAATAAAACAACCGTTATCGCAAAAACACGCAATATTTTTCCACTTAAACATAGAAAAGCAATCGTAATTTAAAAGCACCCTAATAACATTCATAGGTAATACGGTTTTGATACCAATCCGATTTGGCTCTCCATCCTCCCGGATTTTTAAAAATAAGAATTAATTGATTAGCCAATCAGAAGCCTCATGTCTCCATGGTGGGGCGCTTTGGCTAATCACATGCATCGTTGAGATTATACATACGAAACAACATAACCTTATACCTCACTTTCAGGAGCCCTGAAGAAGTGAACTGCAAAGTTAAAGAAACACTGGTAAAATTCGTAGTTTCGTACACGATTAAAACCCGAAAAATCTCTTTTATAATTTTTGCAGCTCCCTAGGAAAAATATTTAAAAAAATTAATTTCAAAAAATTAATGTTGAGAGATAGAGTCAGATTAATAGAGAGAGATAATAATCTAAAAGATTTGAGAGAAATTTTAACAATTTTATAGTATAAATAAAAAATTGCGCAAAAATTTTAGGATTATAAAAGATTATAAAACACAAAAAATCAAGCAAATTCAATAAATATTGAGTAGAATTAGATAGATTCATGATAAAGTTAAAAATTAAAATGATTTGCAGAAATGTAGATTTTTACAGATTTCAAAACTAAACTTGAGAAGCTTTATAATAATTTCGAAAGTTTTTAAGAGAATAAAACAATTTTTCTTAAAGTTTCTGGGGAAATTTAGAAGATTCTAAAAAAAAAAAAATTTATTTTAAATGATATTTAAAGAATTTGAAAAAAATTGAATATTTGAAATAATATTTGTAAACTGGCTAATATTTTTAAAAATTTATCAAATATCACTTGATTCCTTGATTTCTTGATTCTTTCTTCAATAGTGACTATTAAAATGTAAAAATGTTTTAGGTTTGTTACAAGTTTATTTAATTAAAAAAAATCACATTTTAGAGTTTGTTATTTAATTGTAATAGAAACATATATAAAAACGTTTAAATATTCGTGACTAACACAAATTAATGAAAAATATTAATACTTTAATGTTTCAAATTTATTTAAATTAAGAAACAATAAATTCACCGAATTTATAATTAGGTGAATTGCTGCATTTCCATAAATATTACTATTCCTAAAATGTGAATTTGTCGAAATTAAAAATTTACGAAATTAGTTAAGAAATTATCATTCAATGACTAATTAAATTTTTATTTATTTGAGAACTTTAAATTCTTAACATAAAAGTTAACTTACAAAGAAAAACTTTTATTTATAACATAATAAGAATTATTTTATGATGACACAACTATACAGCCCAAGGCTATCCCGCAAATATTCATACATTTAAAGTTATTGCTTTATACTGAAAGATTTAGAAATATTTACACACCCTATCTTTTCCACTTTACATTATTAACGTTACAAAAATCCTCAGAAACATCATTACATTCGATAAAAACCCGTGGCACTTTTAAGATTTGTCTGTTTAAAAGATAAAATTATCATTTATATCTTATCACTAATATGAAACAACATTTAATACAAATAGTCTTTCGCTTATCAAGAATTCAATTCTCACAAGTTAAAATTGTAATTTCAATTAATTTTCAATGTTTTTATCAAAAATAAATTTTTGAATAATTCTTGTAAAAATTGTTTATCATTAAAAATTATCACTTTTCTTTAGTGAAATGTTTATAAACATTGTTCTAATAATTTTGGATTGTTTAAGCCAATAGAATTTGTTTTAATATTTTTTTAAAATAAAAATGATCACTGTTGGTCTAGTAGAATATTAGCGAAGGTTGATGAATTAAATTTTTATTATGTAAACAAATGAAAAGTTGTTGAAAATAAATAGTAATTTATTGTTTATACAAGTGTAAAATATATTCAATGAAATTTATGTTATTAGCGATCATATACTGCTAGGAAGACGAATGAAAAAAAAATTTGATAAAAAATGAGAATTGTTTTCATATTTAAAAATGCAGTAACTAATTTTAATGGATTCTCCACTAGATTACCTGTAATAAATTTCTTTCAAAAATATAAAAAACTTGAATTTGTTTAAACATTTACAAAATCAATTCACCAATATTTATAAACATTGCACTAAATAAAGAGTAATAATTTTTAATTAAAAAGAATTTTTGAAACAAAAAGTGATATAGTTCACTTATTTTTCCTAAAATTGAGAACCATTTTTAAAGAAATTTGCCAGGATTAAATCCCCGCTCGGGTTTGAAAAACATGGACCCGAGCTGGGAAAACCTTCCAGGTTTTAATTGCTTTCTAATGGAATTTAATGACCTCGTTTTCCCGCATGAATCGTGGTCACAGACAAAGGAGAGAGAACCTGCCCTGAGAGGGATGCATCAGCCATCGTCGCCACTCTCTCTTCCTTCCGATGGATCTCTCTCTCTTTTTTCCCGGCCAGTGGCGACCAACTTAAAAATGTTCCAAATAATTTCCTATAACCGAGCTCTCTGCGTACATTTTAATTGTCAAAGTTTCCACTTTAACATTTACCGATATATTTTATATATTTACTATTTGCGTATCTTTAATTTTACTTTTATATTTTAAATATTTTATTTTACGTTTTTTTTATTATAATTTCGGCGTTTTAAAATGAAACAATTCCCTGTAACCGAGTTCTCTATGTACATTATTCAGTTGCAAATATCTTTACTGTAATCTTTTGACATATATTATTTTTACAAATTGCTTATTTCTAAGTTTGCCTCTATGTTAATTTATGCGTTCTTTATTATATTTCGAGCGTATTTGAATTTTAATACTTTAATTTTCTTTTGACCTTTAAAATTTTCCGTATTTTTTAGCTTTTAACCCATCGAGATAACTTTTAGCTTGCATTATTTCTATTATGTTTTATTTCATCTTACTTTGACAAAGTATCAAAGAAAATAAAACTACGATTATTTTTATATTGTAGGTATACTCTCAATTTGTATTACCCAATTTACCGTAAATTGTGAGCACTCTACGTTACAGTGCGTTTCAAATGTAAGTAGAGCGAAAAATACATCAAAAGAAGGAGACGCCAAAGTGACCCCTCCTTCTTTCGTTGAAGTCTCTGTCTTTGTACCATTTTTTGAGGTAAAAGATTAAAGAAATTAATCATTCTTGTAGTTTTCTTTAAAGTCTACCTTCCTTACTCTTCCAAATTCAAAATCCATCTCTCTCTCTCTCTACCCCCTCTCTCTCTTTCTCTCTCTCAAAAGTAAGCGGTATGCTCTTCTTCGCTCCGCGATAACCCTTTATCTTCAGAGGTCGGTTCGCTCATTGTAGCTCCGCGAACCTCGAATTCTTCCGACCAGCCCTCTGTCTCGAGCGAAACAGCTGGCGGCCCTTACCCGCCTTCACAGATGGTTTGTCGGCGTGGAGGTACTTCCTCTTAGCCACCTGGGCCGTAAACATGCAGCAGCAGCCACCAACAAGCCGCAGACGTGACTCCAAGACCATGGACCAACTGGACAGTTGTTTCCTGAAGGTGAACAATCGCCACTTGCCAGTACAAGCCCCGCTTTAACCCAGGTCAGCCAAAAGTTACGGGTCATGGAGAAACCGGCTTGACGGGACACCTCACCGCGGCTTGTGTCAAATATTTGGTACAAGCAGGTGTAGGTGTCCCGACTTGATCTAAAGGAAACGGGTTATTAGGGTGGTTTTTGGTATTTTTGTCAAGCCTGTTCCTCCAGGACCCGTCGCTTGAAGGTTACCTTGATAAGCGGAGAGCCGGTTCGACAGGAATTGTAGCTCTCGGCGGTGCGATGGGCCGGTTGGAGGGAAAGCAAAGCCCGATTTCGGTTGCTCTAATAGTTCACTGTAGCTTCCCAGTCTTAGCCGACCGGGGTGGAAGCAAAGCTTTTACTGGTAGGTGGCAGTTGTTTATCTTTAGGAAACTGTTCAGCTAGCCATAGACTTAGAGTTACGTCTGCAGCTGGTTGGCAGCTGCTTCTTGATGCGGACGGCCCCGGCGGCTGACAGGAGGTGCCGCTATCCCGAGAAACCAACAATGGGGACGGCTAGGCTGTTCCGAAGGCACGACGGCCGCGTGTTGCAATCTTAAGAACTTTTTTTTTAGGGACCGAAAAGTCCCTCCGTTAGGTTGGAAGAGAAAAGAAAGGAGGTTGGGCCTAGTTTACAAAACTAGGCTTTGTCGAGGAGCCACTTAGCAGGCCACTCAGAGGCAAGAAAGCTCCTGTCGCAAGCGTTTGCGTGGCGAGGGGGTGGGAGGAGTGGTTAAGGAGGAGGAAGTAATTGATCTGAACACTTGCAGACGAGAGCTGGGTAGGACAATGAACACCGAGCTAACGATGGCCTTTGGACCCTGGGAAGAGTAAGAAGGGGAGGAGGTATAGGAAGAGCGGCAGTCCTTAAGTAGGATGCTTGAGGCAAAGGATTTCCTCATAGTAGACAGGCGTAGCGGGGGCAGGCTTGTTTTGCCGGGGCGAGAACGCTTGGTTCTGTTTCCAGGCATCGCAGCAGGTTTAGGACTATGAAAGTAGTAAAGAAAATCGGGGTGAAAGTAGTAAGGGAGGTTTGCAGAGTCACGACAAGTCGGACCGACTTCAGAAGGATAGAAAGAAGAAGGGTTTGCGGAGCTACGAGAAAAACGGACCGACTCTTTCATGAAAAATATCAACCTTTGCGGTGCCACGAGAAAGACAGACCGTCCTTGTGAAAATAGTTGAGTAGGTAGGTTTCACGGAGCCACGAATGGGAAGACAGACCTCTCAGTGAAAAGAGAGAGAGAGAGAGAGAGAGAGAGATGCAAGGGCTGCGGAACTATCGACAGGCCTCTGAAGAACAGACTATAGGATGCGAGGTTTGCGGAGACACATTGAGCCGAACGGCCTCTGGAGAGAGAAAGAAAGAGAGAGAGAGAGAGAAAGAGTTTCGGAATTTGGAGGACTAAGGAAGGTAGAGTTTAAAGAAAACTGAAAGATCTTTCTCTCGACCTTTCTTTTGAAAGATTTTTCGTTGGCCACTTAAATTTGAAACGCGCTGTCACGTACAGTGCACGTAAGTTACAGTATAGGAAATTGTTTCATTTTAAAACGCTGGAAAGATAATAACTAACACGCAAAATAAAATATTCAAACTATAAAAGTGAAATTAAAAATACGCAAATAGTACAAATATAAAATATATGGGTAAAAGTTATTGGAAATTATTTGGAACATCTTATCGTTGGTCTCCACTGGCCGGGAAAAAGGAGAGAGAGAGAGAGAGAGAGAGAGCCATCAAGTGGAAGAGAAAGGGAGAGATAGAGATGAAGGACGACTGTCGCATGCGCCCGTGACCCTGATTCATAAGGGAAAACGAGGTCGTTAAAATGTCATTAGAAAGCAATTTTAACCTGGAAGGTTCTCCCACGTCGAGTTTATGTTTTGTAGACACGAGCGAGGATTTACTTCTGGCAAATTGCTTTTCCAACGGTTCTCAATTTTAGGGGAACTAAGTGGACAATATCAAAATTATTTTAGCAAATTCATTTTGCCTGAAGCATTGAAAATTTATAAAATATTGTTAATAAACACTCTTGAGTAGTAGTCTATTTAAACAATATAAAAATTTTTTACTTAAAAGTAAACGAAAATATAGTGCTAAAAGGTCGATTTCATGAAGAATTAAAATTTTTGATTTAAAGAGTAGTTTTCACGGAATCTTGAGGCTGTGTTCGGGTTTTAAATTATTTCAAAAACTCAAAAAAGTTATTTTTTCCCGTGCACTTAACATGGGCAGCTTTAAGTCAAAATCGGCACCTTTGAAATAAAGAAAAATTTTTTTTTTTTAATTTTTAATTTGTTTTGGATTCGGAATAAAATATAGCGAATCATTTCCCTCTGCAAAAATTGTTTTTTAAGCCATCTTTGTTTTTGTAAGTAATATGAGTGCATCATATAAATTCACTAATCGCCATTGATAAAAAATGATAACTGAATGGTTGAAATTTTGATTAAATGTGTGGTTAATTTTGCATTTACAAGTAGTTTAAATTTTATCAAAGTAATTGTATAAAACGCCAAACACATATTGTTAAAAATTCAACCAAATATTTGTAACTATGAAATTTCTACTAGAAGAGATGAAGTTTTAAATCAAGAAAATAAATTTTCTAACCTGTGATTGAATATTCTGTTTAAAAATATTTCAGTTGACTTTGCACGATCAAAAAATGAATATTCAAACAAACTATAAGATAATGGAACTAAATTTAATTTTTATTTCAAAAAGGCAATCTTTTATCCAAAAAGTATGACTTTTTAACATATTTGTTGAATTCTTTATCGTATAGTTGACCTTTTGTCAGGAAAAGATTTAGTTTCTCTTTATACAGCTTAATTTTTATAGTATAAGAGAACAGTTGGATTTTTATACGAAAAAGATTTTTGTTGACTTTTCCAGATAAAATATGATTTTTTAACAAAAAGAAGTTTCTTTCAAGAAAATTTAATTTTTAAATAAAAAGAAAAATTTTTTCAACCAAAAGAGATGCCTTTTAAAGAAAATAGTTGAATTATCTACAAAATAGTGACATTGTGATCAAACAAGATAAAATTTTTACTGAAACAGATGCATTTTTATTTATTTTTTAAATAAATAAAAATCAAATAGATGAAATTTTACTCCACAAAAATTCAATTTCTCTTTGTCACAGGAAAAAAACAGGCGATAGTTCACCTATCAACACTAAAGTGAGAAATATAAAGAATTAGTTAATTTTATGCTAAATAGTCAACTAAAATTTTCAACTAAAGTTGCATTTTTGTGCAACAAAAATTGAAGTTCTTTACTATAAGAAATAAATTTTGGAAGCAAAATGGCAAATTTTAAAAAAGCGGGTTAACTTTTCATGCAGAAAGATCTTAATATACTTAAAAAAAAACAATTTTAAACTAAAAGTAAGTTTCCTAGGAAAGATATAAATCTTCAAAAAAAATATGCCTTATCCAAAAAAATTTCAGCTGACTCATGTACAACAAAATGTGAATTTTAAACAAAACGTCAATGTTCCACGAAAAGAGCTGGATTTTTACCTTAAAAGAAGAGTTTTTCACAAATCAGTTGAAGTTTTAGCCAAAATTGATGCCTTTTCAAAAAAACGGTTGAATTTTCTACCAAATTATAAAATTTTCAAATGTGAATATAATTTTCTGTAGGATCCGTAACTTAATTACTCTTATTTTTAGTAATTGACTTAGTATTGTAAATTACACACTTAACTGACACAGTGCAGTTACAACATAGTACACAAAAACGAGCACTATTATTATTATTTTTTTTTTGAAATAATTGTTATCTGTTGGAAAGTAGCATTTGTATTCTTAAGGAGTTATAGAAAGAGAAATAATATACTCATATGTTTTTAAGCATTTACCTAATTTTTTAATTCATACAAGTTTAGAGGACACTATATAATGATATTTTTAAACAAAACCTATGAATTCTAACGCCCGTAAATATGAAAGAGTTTATTAAAAATTAAAATTACACAATAAATAATGTGTTAGTGATAAATAATAATTGTAATATATATTGTAGGAGCGCGCAAATGAACATAATTAAAGGCTTTTCGCACCCTTTCCTATCGATATTTTTTTCATTGAAACTATATATTTTCACTGCACAAATCATCCGTATCAAATCCTATTTTTCAGAAACTGAGAAACATGATTATAATTCGACTCTT
The DNA here is from genome assembly GCA_010014905.2 of Druon quercuslanigerum. Taxonomy (NCBI): domain Eukaryota; kingdom Metazoa; phylum Arthropoda; class Insecta; order Hymenoptera; family Cynipidae; genus Druon; species Druon quercuslanigerum. Next base: position 21,604 of record JAAAKG020178498.1, read on the forward strand.
CGATACATTCTATGCATTTCGACAAAGATATTTTCCTTAAAAGTCTATTAAGTCTTATGCAATACAAAAAAATATTAAAACAAAAATGTATGATTTCTCGAAGGATCAAATTTGATAAAAATATCAGGAAGTTTTTTCTATAGGATTTTAATGAGATGCTTTACTTGAAATATTATAGCGATTCAGTAAAAAAAAAAGACTTTATAAAAATTTCCGACATTCTGGCCCAAGGGATTTAATACATAGAATAAAGTGGAGTGGTATATACCATGTTTATAAGAAGTCCAAAATGAGTGTCAAGAATTTTTTTCGAAAATCTGTGATTTTGTACATATTGGTACAGTCTGTCTTTATAATTTTTCATGTTTTTTTAGAAAATTTTCAATTTTCGCATAAAACGTTTTTTCTCAATTTTACAAAATGGTGGCACGTATAATGTTCGAGCAAGGTTTTATAGGATAATAAATGGTAATATGAAAATAAACTCATTACTATTTTTACATAGCATGAATAAAGTGAATAAAATTACATTATACATGTTTGTGACATGTTTGCTGAAAACAATTCAAAAAGTTCTTTGAAAACAATGAATATGCGCATGTAAAAAAATAATATGCAAAAAAATAGCTACAGCTGAGTGATTTGCATCAGTCGACTAAGGAAGGTTCACATCCCTGCGCTAACGCTTTTTTATTCCGAAGGGTGGCACATCAAGACAATGTAAGTGAATTACTGAATCTCTTCGGATTATAAATCCAATCAACGGAAGTAACATTATACATATAGTAACCTTCAAAAAGCGACAAATATTAAATCAAGAACACGTATTATAGCACTCAAAACTTTCGTGAAAAATGTTTTCGCCCGAGTCTGGTACGAAGACTTGAATATCTGTGTGCACTCGAACTATTGATGAAAAAAAATTCAGGCACAAAAGCAAAGAAATGCACTACTACGTCCATGGTCAATTTGAATTTAATAGGAAAAATCGGCGCGGCTTATTTTATCCCGCGTTTCATATAACTCCAGGGTTCGCATCACACCATGGTTCACATCACTCCTCTTTACCCAACGGTTTGTGTTCTGATAAGATTATTTAGCGATTGTATGACAAAGTGTTATAGGAAAGGTAAACAATTACCTAAAGCTAAGATTTTGAAAAAAAATCCAACAAAACAAAGTAACAACTGCTAATAGAAAAGAATACAACTCTCCAATGGGAATATTTGATGGAAGGCTTCGATATGATGACATGTATAATTTGATGGAAGTCCGCAACAGATAACAAAAGATAAAGTATAATTGAATATTATGAAAAATCTGTTGATACAAAAGTAGACCGTTGCCCGACAGACGCAATTTGATGAAAACTTCCAAAATTTTGGAGGACAGGACGTGGTATAAGTTCCGGAAGGATAAGATTCGGCACAGTTTTAATGAGAAGATGATGATGCTCCCAGAGTCTCTCTTACTATTGGTGCAGTATAGGTTGGGCCGTGAGGTAGCATGAACACATAGATTTGGTTAGTGGGTGGATTGTGAGGTGCGCCAAGGGTGCTGTTATATATCGGATTGTAAAATGAGAACTCTCCCACAGTTTTATAAACGTGAGCTCCTAAACGTACTTTAGCTAATTCTGGAATAGAAGTGTATCTCAAAAGCTCGACGTGGTTAGTCGGAATTAAACGTGCTTCGAAATGTTGAGGTGTATCCGTTCGTATAAAAAACTGAAGGCCTACAGGAAGAGGACGCTGGCCATAAGGTTGCATCCAGTCGGGTATGGCTAGGAACCAATTACTTTGACGACGGTCCCATTCTGGCATGATTTCTACAACTCGTCCGCCAAAATCTAAGTTGTAATACAGTCCTACACGAACCTCTTTTAAACCCAGAGGTGAGGGAGATCCACCTGCAAGTAATTGTGCAAAAAAATGACTATTATAAGGTTTCTGACAAATAGACAAACTGAGATACTCAACTGTTAAAAAAAAACACTGATCAACAATGTCAAATACATATGTAACTAATACGTAATGTATTTCAAATGAAGCTCACTTCACAAATCAATGCGTTTGTTTTTCTGGTTCCTGTTAAGAGTTAATGTTAATGTGCAAAATTCCTTGAAAGTCGGCAGTTTATTTGGTATTTCTCATTTGATAATTTATTACCTACTGTGCGAAATTACTTGTACAAGGAGTTACTTAAAGCAGTATATAATAACATTAAAAAAGGTATTTTGCTATCATTTATTAAGGTCAAATCTAATCTATAGTAGGACATCCGTTTAGTGATTCTATTCTATCCGTTAATGTTGTATTTCTGGAATAAGAAGTATCAATAAATATTTTAGGTATGTTCAGCAATGTATTCGGTCTTGCTGTAAATAATGAAGTCAAAAGAAAAGAATCCGGAATAAGATGTAAAAAAATATTTACTTCTTTTGAAAAAATTTTTAACGTTATATCCCATAGTATTAAACTTGGCTATGGAAGATGTTGGAAAAAGACCCTTATTTAGTTTATCATTCAAACCAATTTTATATGAACGTTACGCAGATGAAATTTTTACAATTGTTACAACTAATACAATTATAGAGTTTTTAAATGTATTTATGGTAATAGTATTGATAAAAACATTCAATTTACTCTTGAAAACGAAAAAAACACGATTTTAAGTTTCTTAGATTAATGGACAGATTTCTTAAATTAGGTGATATCAAAGAATGTATTAATGAAATATACAACAATTCCGTTATAGAAAAAAAGAAAAAGGAATGGTTAGAAAGTTACAAAAAACTGATCTAAAAATGTTGAGTAACAAAAAAGATTCTGAAACAATAGAAAATCAGAATAATGTGGTTTATTTAATAAAATGCAGTGGTTTTCATAAACACTGCAAAGGTTAAACTGGCAGGAGATTAAAAAGTAGAATTTGTGAACATAAAAGAGATTGAAGAATTGGTAATTTAAACACAGGTTTGTCATCGCATTCATGGAACTAAAATATGCAATACAATGTACTATTTCAAAATACCAAAACTTTTTATCCAAGGGGGTTACTGGAGTTAAAATTATAGATTTACTTTAGAAGAACATTTTGGAGTTTTGAAGAATTCACAATATTTCGTGAGAGAATCTGGAAGACCAAGTATTTTGAATTATTTTCTAAAATTTTTAAAAAGGATGTACAAGATTTAAAAATAAAATCTTCCAAATTTGTCAGATTACATAATTTTACAAAAAATGTTGAGTAAGCTTAAGGGATATGCAGATATGTTGAAATGATTAAAAAGTTATTAAAAATTGTAAAGATTTTATAAGAGTGTTATAAAGTTTTACGAAAATAAAATACATTTTTTCAGCTTCCTAGGAAATATTTAAATAATTTTTTTATTAAAAAAATTAATTTTGATACACTATTCAAAAAGGTTTTAAAGGATTTCAAAATTTTAAAATAATAATCTGAAAGATTTTAGGGCAATTTTAACAATTTTGCAAAAAAAATAAAAAATTCAGAAAAAATTTGAATAATTCATAATCAATTTAAAAATTGAAATAGTTTTTAGAAATGTAGATTTTAAAAGATTTCAAAACTAAACTTTAGGAGCTTTATAATTCAAGAATCTTTTTTCTCATGAATCTGATGAAAATTGTATTTATATAAACTAAAAATTATCAGTTTTAAAAATATGAATTTTTTTTTATTATTGAAAATTATTACTTTTATTTTATGCAATGTTTCTAAAGATTGTTTCATCAATTCTTATTGTTTAAACAAATAGCATTTGTTTCAATATTTTAAAAAATAAAAAGAATCACTGCTGGTCTAGTTAAATATTAAACAAGATTGATTAATTAATTTTGTATTATGTGAAAAAATTTAAAGTAATTGAAAATCAATAATAATTTATTGTTTATACTAATAAAATATATTTTAAATTAAATCATAAATGCTAGTAGGACGATTTTTTAGAAAAAAAACTTTTATAAAAAATGGGAATTGTTTACATAATTAAATATGGATAAATTAAATTTATCAATTCTCCACTAGAGGAGCACTAATAATTTTCTTAAAAAGGATAAACAACTAGAATTCATTCAAACAATTACTGCTGGATGCTGACGGCCCTTGTGGCTGAAAGGAGGTACCGCTATACCGACAAACCATCCATGGGGATGGGTGGTTGTCGTAAGTTCGAGACCGAGGCCTGATCCAAAATCACGACGGCCGTCAGCTGCGTATTCCAGTCTCATAACCTTTTTGTTTAGGGACCGAAAAGCCCCTTCGTCAGGTTAGGAGGGGAAAGAAAGGAGGGTCGGCCTAGTTTACAAGACTAGGCTTTGTCGGGGAGCACTCTCTACCTGCTTCCGCTTATCAGGAGGAGTCAGAGGCGAGAAAGCTCCGGCCGCGAGCGTTTGCTAGAGAGGGGGTGCAAGGGGTGATTTAGAAGGAGGAAAAAATTGGTCTGGAGAGCTGCAGACGGGATCTGGGTGGGACAATGATCATCGAGCGAACGATAGCCTTTGGACCCTGGGAACAGTAGAAAGGGGAGGAAGTACAGGAGGAGCGGCAGTCGTCGAGCTAGGTGCTCGAGTCGAGGGATTTTCCGCAGAGTAGCCAAGCGGTGGCGGATGCGAGTTTGGTAGCCGTGAGGGGGGGGGGGGGGGGCCCTGGTTCCTGTTTTTAAGCAGAGGGGGGGGCGGAGCACTAGGAAAGGAAAAAGAAAGCGGGGAGAA
>JAAAKG020178509.1:0-26336 GCA_010014905.2 Druon quercuslanigerum
AAATCCTTACAAAATCTATAATATCTAAAAACACTTATTTTAACATTACAAAATTTAGCTTTTTCAATTTTTATTTTAATTGCAAAAAAAATTGTAATTGGAAATTGATTATAAATAATTGTAAATTAAATTTAACAAAATTTATTTTATGAAAAATATCTCATGATATCAAAAGGAGAAAACAATTGTAAATGTAAGTATTTATAGCATTTTTATGCTTAATGAACATATTTTTAAAATATTTTACCTTGATTCTTGCCTAGGGTCAAAGAGGGTACAACAAATCGTCGTGAAATTTTTAATAAAAACTGTACTCTGTATATATTATTTTCTTAAATGAAAAATAATAATACTTTTATAGATACTTCTAAAATTTGTTTGAATATGATACTCATTGATTTTTATTAAATGAATTCTTGTAAATAGTTGGTCATTTTTTTAAATTTTAAGACATTTATGTACCATGTTTGACCTTAGGGAAGTAATTTTAGGAATAAAATTATGAATCCATTAGTTAGAAAATGCTAAGAAAAATCGCCTTTTCAATTATATAAAAAAACGCTTAAAAAAGTTAACAAACGATTATACAGATTTGGCTTTAAACTGATAGATCAGTTATAGAAATAGATACTTTTTTTATCGCTTTTCAGCATATGATTTATTAATAAATCAGATTAAAATAGACTTAAAAATGTAAATAAGAAAGTTCAGAAATCCCACACATTTTTTAATAAAATTCCTTTCCACACCACTTTCAAACGAAATTTTTTATAAAATTGTTGTAAAATGATAAGTCTTTTGAACTAAAATGGTAAAATGAAAATGTATCTTTAATTATGGATGCTTAATTAACGACCGTTCCCTTAGTTCATACCCTTGAGAATTGAGGAATCTCTTTTTCGCAAACAAAAAGTATTCCTTCGTTTGAACGAATTTTCTTATTATTTATTTATTTTACATACATATTACATTTTATCAAAATTTAACATTAAAATCTGAAAAGCTAAGATCAATTAAATACTAAAATTTTAATCTTGCCAAATTTTTAGAAATAATTTATGAAATCTTCTATGTACTTAAAATAAACTTTTTTTAATTGCATACAACTTATTTCAAGTAAACAAATTATATCTCTAAGCATACAAGAATGTATCTTTTTTTGAGTTAAAACTGTTTTTGAAGTTAGGGAATAGATTTCAGGAAAAATTGCGATCACAGCCTATAATAGCATGAAAGGAGATGCGTCAAGAAAAGAACCTGAAGAGCAATAAACATTTTTATTTTATTTTATAATTTTTACAAAATAATAGGAAAAATTCGAGTTCTAATAAAAGATTTGTAGAGCCTTGAAATCTTTTGGAATTACTTTAGAGCTTTGAAAGTTTTTTTTTCGAAATATTTAAAAATATAAATTATTAAAAAATTTAAGTTTAAAATTCGATTTGAATTTCTTCCATTTTTCTAAGTATTTCTCGAATTTCATCGATTATTTACATTTTTTTAAACTTTTGAAGCTTATCAAATTTAAACATTTCGCTTACTACACTCTTCTTTTAAACTTTAGGAAATGGTTTGAAGTGTTCCAAAATATTCTTGAATTTTCTTTGAAAATTCATTTTTTTAAATAAAAATCATCTAAAAATTTCACACGAATATTAGGACAGTTACTTTTTTTTCTAATCTTGTCAGATCTTCTAATCTTGAAAAATTAATCAGATTTTTCCTATTTTTTGTAATTCTGCAAACTTAAAAAAAATTCCTTTAAAATTTTTCAGATGCTTCGACAATGTCTGAAATCTTTTGTAATGTTTTGCAATGTTTTATCATAAACTCTTCAAATTAATTTTTCGAAATAATAAATTATTTTAAATTTGAATTGTTCTTGTGTCAAAGCTAGAATGCAACTACTCAATTTTTCGTTGAAACATTATAATTTTAGTTGAAAGTTCAATTATATGCTGAAAATTCATGTATTTTGTTGCAATTTCGACTGTTTTTGGAATAATATTATTCTTTTTTTTGTAAATTCATTTCGTTGTTTGAAACTTACACTATTTTGTTTTACATACAATTCTTTTTTTTTATTCAAAATTAATGTTCTTTATGAAAACTTAACGGTTTTATTTTTGGTTAAAAATTAATCTTTTCTGCTTCAAAATTAAAAGTTAAAAATTAATTTCTTTGGTTGAAACTTTTACTATTTTGTTTTACATTCGATTCTTTTTTTTATTAAAAATTAATTTTTTTAATAAAAATTTAACGGTTTTATTTTTGGTTAAAATTAATCTTTTCTACTTCAAAATTAATTTCTTTCGTTAAAAATTTCATTTTTGATCGAAGACTTATTGTTTTATATTTAAATCTGTTTCTGAAGATAAAAATTAAACAATTTTGTTGAAATTTTTTTCCTTAAAAAATTATCGTTTTAAATATAAATTTATCTTTTCAGGTGGCGGATTATTCTTCATCTTTAAAAACTAATTTCTTTGGTTGAAATTTCGACTTTTTTGGAAGAATATTATTCTTTTTGTTTCTAAATTCATTTCTTTGGTTGAAAATTTCACTATTTTGTTTTACATTCAATTGTTTTTTTAATAAAATATTAATTTTATTTTAATGAATACTCAACGGTTCTATTTTGGGTTAAAAATTAATCTTTTCTACTTCAAAATTAATTTCTTTCGTTAAAAATTCCATTTTTGATCGATAACTTATAGTTTTAAATTCGTTTCTAAAGATGAAAATTAAACTATTTTGTTGACATTTTTTTCCTTAAAAAATTATCCTTTTAGTTATAAATTAATCTTTTTTTGTGGCGGATTATTCTTCTTCTTTAAAAATTAATTTTTGTTGAGTTAAAAATTAATTACTTTTGTTGAAATTTCGCATTCTTTTATGTCAAAATTAAAACAATAAAAAATCGTTTTTTATTCGTTAAAAAATAATTTTGACTAAAAACATTACTAAGATATGCAGTACTAAATTTGAAACATTTTAGACCCTAAAATCTTGTCCCCTATATCTATTTACATAAAATTAATTATATTTTCCCCTTCGCATTAAGTTTAATTTTAATTGTTCTAAGGTAACTCGGGATCTCAAATTCTGAATAAATTTGAGGAGCAGCACGTCATTCGTGAAGTCGGGAGAGGTCGGGTTCCTGCTCGTGCATTTTCGGCATTAGACGAGTTCTAATGATAAAGTAATTCGGGATTTCAAAACTGGCCAGTAGTTCTAACTTTGGCACTGTCATCGTTAACTCCACCCTTATACTGGACATCCATATCCAACCTTATCTTCCATTGTGCATCCAGATTCCTTTCTGGGGCAAAAATTGCATTTGTAGGCCTAGTTCTGTGGCCCAACGTTTTAACGGTTGTCACAGCAACACAATATACAATAGTTTGCACCTCTAACGCAGTTTCTATTTCGTTCAAATACGTCGCTAAAACCTTGCTGTTGAGGTGTTCTATTAGTACACGCAAATCATATGTGATGTTTATTTTGAGCAGAGATTGCCTTAGTGTTGGTTTTACATATCAGAACTCTAGTAAAGCATGAACGAAATTCCTCAAAAGATGCTGCAGTTTTTCTGGGATTTCGCTTTTACATCAACATTAATAATATCCGGATGTTTTTCTAATGGTTTCGGCACATGATGCTCATTATCCCTAGCACCTAAGCCTTCAGTTTCAATCAAGTTTTCGTTGCCCTCATCTTCCAAGCGGAGTGCATCAATAGGAAGCGGCTGTTCCACTTCCATTTTGTTAGCAGCTATTTCAACAGCCGAAAGCAATCTGTTTACAGATATTGAGCATTTATGATCTGCTAGATTCTGCTCATTTATTTTGGTGGCTAGCTCTGGGTATTTAAGTAAGAAGAGACTATGATGTTCTCTCCTTACACTTTGCCCACATTTCTCTGCCAAAAAATGAAGGCGCAAAACATATCTATTCATATGTAATGTCCATTTCCGTCGCCTTTTTGGTTGCTGAACCTCTGCGTGTGTGACGCTGCTTCCTCTAACTGATATGCATTTCCGTCGTTTTTCCACGCCAAATTGAACTGTTTCTTAATCTTCATTACTCGATCTTCTGTGATGTGTAGATTATTCCTGATGTCATTCACCGTAGCGATAAAATGTCTTTGTGCGACTTTCTGCATATTAGGACACGTTGTAGCAAATATCGTTCTTAAATTGTATACTTTTTCCCTTTTTGTTTCAAACTTCGCCCTTTTGTAATAGAGACGCACAAAATCCTGTTTCATTGTGGTATCTCACTTGTAGCTCTCCCATGGTATTTCTGTCAAAGTGGTCGGCTGTAAGTAGCTAACACCAGCCAAAGCATCCTCAGCAGGCACAGCTCGCCATCACCACCGACCCGCATGTGTGGCCCCCAGCGACGGCATCAGAGGCGCCCCGACGATCCTTGGGAAGCGAAAAAGGTTTCAATATCTTATGTACACTTTTCATAACTTAGGAGTTTTGGTGTTCTGCTTAGTCCCTTTCCTCTTCGTTATATGCTTGTCTGGCATGATAAACCCTGTAAGTAGCAGTTCTACCGACAACATAGCCTTCAAAGTCATTAGAGGAAAGCTCAAGCCCTACTGCGACATCAACGCAAGATCACATTCGGTAGGGAGAACACCTTCGGTATTATTATTATGAGCATGCAAGAATTATTTTAGGCAGTTCCATCACTCTATATGATATATCAGTAACAGTGTTACAGAACAAAGTGCTCTTTATGTTCTGCTCGTGGAACACGCTTGGTATTCTCTTAATATTCCGGTAAGAAGAGAAGAATAGAGAAAAATTAATATTTTCAGATTTAAGCGAAAGAGTGAGCATTTTTTAATTTTTTTGAATGTACTGATTTTCCATCTGGAAAAGTGCCCAACTAAAGAATACATTTATGTCCGAAACAAATTCTTTTCTATTTTCTTATAGATTGACACTTGTATTGTATTCAATGTAGGCGAACACATTTTCCACTCTTTTAATCCACAAAATATGTGCACTTACATAGTTTCTATTCCTCCGTCTGCAACATAAGTTTAGAAACTTTAATTCTTTTGTCAATGTTATTTTTAATTCCATATGTACATGCTTTATTTTCGATTATTTTAATTCCTTTGAATCTGTCCACAAAATATGTGCACATGCAAAGTTTCTATTCGTTTTTGTGGAATATAAGTTTGGAAATTTTAATTAGAATATTTTATATTATTTAAACAAATTATATATTTAATAATGTAATAAATAATAATAAATTCATTCAATAATGCTGTGTAAGGTAAACAAAATTTATTTATATTTAAACAGATTTATGATCATATTCTTTGCCAATACTCCAAATTATTTCTATTAACATAATTATTTTATATTTATAACTGATCGAATAAAAAGACTAGGTCTTGCGTCTTTAAAGTGACATTATTCGCTTGCTTTCTATTATTTCTTTTGCATTTCTTAATGTTTTAATTCCTCTTAATACGCTTTGAATAAAATTTTCTAAAGCAATTAAAAAGAATAGATTTTGCTTTTTTTCTACTCTTTGGTGGAGCTATCAATGGAGGAAAGTTCACTTATTAATGGGAATTCAGATTCTGAATATTTCTGAATTCTTCTCTTCTTACCGGGATAACAGTTCTATCACTTTGCTCTATATTGGTTACAGAAGCGAATTCTAGAACTGTTATAGATGCTCGTAAAAATCGACCTACAGTTCATCCGGCGATAAAGAAATTCAGTCTAAGGAATCTTGGTGAGAAAATCAAAGATTTCGAGATATGCCTAAAAGGACCGTTTAACAAATTGGCTTTTAGAAAAACGCGAACGAAAGCCGCAACCCCATTACAAGTAATTAGAAGACAATTTCTCACGATACACAATATCTTATCCGATCAAACCTAAGATTGACGCTCCGAGATACTTAGATGAATTCAGGACTTCCGTGAGAAATATCATTGGCAGAGATAAAAAAGTTTGGTACTTGGAGTGCCATAGAGGCACTGAATTCACAGGAGAAGAGACACTAAAAGTTTTGCGAAAATACAATTCAGAACTTCAAACTGTGTGCCCCGATACACCACAGCACAATGCTTTAGCCAAGAGATACAATCAAACGACACAGAAAAATATTCGAGTTTTTCTCATGGATTCGAAATTACCCTCGAATAAATGGAATCTAGCTCTGGAATCTAGCCGCGACATACGTCTAGAATATAACGCCACATCAAACTTCAGGTTGGAATGCGCCAATTAAAGTTTTAGCACCTACACATTACGTTTACATGAATCAAATCAAAGGATTTGTTTGTGCAGCTTGTATCGAAAATAAGCAAACAACGAAAATGGTAGAGCAAGCGAAAAGAGATTTTCTAGTTAGTTACCTACCAACAGGATATCGTTTATTTAGACCAGAGGAAAAAAAAATCACGACTAAGCGATTAACGTTCAAGCTAAAAGAGAGAAAATGTGCGAAACATAAGAGAGGAAGGGAAGATTGCAATTAAGAGTATTTATCTTTGTTAGCAGAAATAAACGGCGACCCTAAAAATTCTCAACAAGCGAAAAAGAAAACATCCTTATAATTTTAATAGTCGCTTCTTTAGAAATTAAAGAAAATAAATGTTTTTCTTTTCCCGAATATTCACAAATTAACCACACAAATTAACAGTGTAGGACTTATTTCCTTTTTCAACGGTAAACTCCAAGATAGGTCCTGGATAGAAACGCTTCTTTTGAATTTAAAGGAAATCGATTTTTGTTTTCGTGGCCCGAATAGGTCCCAGGTAGACCCATATAAACATGTACTGTATGATTTGTTTCTTTTTTCAATGGTTAAATCACCGTCAGATCCCGGATAGACAAATTAATGTTTGTTTTCGTGTCCCAAATAGGTCCCGGGTAGATTATCGTATCGAGTAATATAAAATTAATTTCTAGCTCCACGTCCAGGATAGATACTGATTAGGCTCAGAAGATGGTCACTTAATTCTGTACAAAAATACAGGATTTATCAGGACTCCATGGCAGAGACCGGAAAGATACATTAAATTTATGGATTGGAATTAATTTCACATAGAGAGCCCGGATAGACCCTTATACAAGACTTATCTGGTTTCCATGATGATCATATCTGGTTTCTGTCAGATCCTATCTAGCATTTTAATCAGGGAGACCAATGTTAGATATAGAAAATGATCCAATGACAGAAAATTTGGAGTTTTCCAATAAGTTCTGATATGGTCATAAATATCCTCCTCGTTTAGGTGGAGCAGTGATTACAGGTAATGATACGGAGATAATCGGGGAGTTCTCTTAGAAGCAGGCTGAGTCGACTCGCATGGAAGGCTTTTACCACTTATACTTTTGTAGTTTCCATCTACTTTTAGATGGCCCGCTATTTTTGCGCCCGCTATTCTAATGTTTTGTAAGGTTATGTTATCATCAATAAAAGTCAGTGTCTCAAGTCGTGTAGTCACGTGTAGTGAAACAAAAACTTTATTTCTGATTAGCTGTGTTCACTCATTTCAAACGAATGTTAATTATAATATCGTTTCATTTCTCGCACATATCATAAAATATTCCACATTGTACGAATGAAATCAAATATTCGCTTTGGAACTCAAAGCGAATATCCTACCGTGGGGAGTTAGAGAGAGGGGTCAAGTGTGATCGAATAGCGTTTCTAAAGTTTTGGCCTTACCCGAGCGGTATTCCGGCCCGAAGAAGTGGCTTAGAGCTAACAACGGATGTTCATCTTCTAGCCTTATTGGTCAGAACGTTGTTCTAGCCCTGATCGATCTGTCGTTCCGTGGCGGAGCGTGCCTTGGTTGGTTAAACCTGCGGTGCCGCATAGGAGTTGGTCAGAGTGGGAAGGATCGAGTGGTAGAAGATGCGTGCGCTTGAGTTTGAATGGCGGGAGATGGCGTTCTCTTGAATAAATTTGTGTTATCAGATCATTTTTTAATATAGTCCACCCGGAGATTATATAGTTTAACAGTTATTCTAGTTTCTATTCCAATAAGGGCTACTTAACCCTAAGAATTTAATAAATTACTAATAAATACAGTATAATACAAAATACGTTAGTAAAATGATGCTTTTGTTATGTCGTTGATTTATTTACTTATAAGCAATTGTAATGGGGGTAATGGGTTTGATTTCAATTTTACCTCTGAATTGCTGAGAAAATATTGTAGTCATATTTAATTTCCTTTATACTCACATAAAAGTGTTTGTGAAAAATACTTGATTGTATTTGCCATTTCAAAGCCAGAAGGAATGGGCTGCGTTCCATGCAAAAGTCGTTGGTAGTATTCGTGTAAACACGTTAACTTCAGAGTATCTATATAACATAAGTTAAGCCTTTTAAATGATCTAATGTTCAATAAAAAAGATGACGCTGCTCAAGCATAATGTGTTTGATATATTTTTCAGCAAAGTATACATAAAGACAGCGTTTTCGCGATGTCGATCCCGGATTCGCAAAAGAGAAATGAAATATGATTGCGAAAAATTATACTTATCGGACACGCTACAATTAAAATATCTTTAGTTCTTGACCACATGCATAACATTTTTACTTTTTCGGACTTGTGTAGAATGCAGAAAATGACAGATTCCGAAACCGTGCTCAAAAGCACTTATAAAAAGATATTTCTTGCTACTTCGCTTTCGCTTTTTAAACAAGAACGGATATTTTAGTTGCTGTACTTGCTCACTTTGACGAAGATCATTGTCTCCGGTTTCTGCACTTGCACATTTAGTTTAAAATTACTCATTCAGGAGGGACGAAATCTACTGTATAAACATACTATCACTGCTGCCTTTTTGGCATACTTATTGTGAGTAATGAATTGCGATTGGACCAATTCGAAGTGATAAGTCACAAAAAATTACTGATAATGTTAATGACATTTTGGAATTTCTTTCATCTTGCTAACTGCTCTTCTTCGGGTTGTTTTCCGGCTTCACATGGGCTGGCCTATAACACTCCGAAGATTCACCCCTGGCTCGTACAGAAAACTTTACACTCCTGAGGCTTGCTTACTTTCTTCACTTGTAGCCAAGTGTATTATGCTTTTTCTAATATTTAAAAAGTTAAGAAAACAAATCCTTAGAGAAATAGTTTTCAAATAATTAATAGTTGTTATAAATTTGAAAAGACAGCAAGATGTCATTGAAAGGACATTTTCGATTGATTCTGCAAAATTTTTAAGCCTATTCGTTGTGACATACGAAAACTGTGTATTTGTTACGAAAAATTGCTTAAATAATAGCTATGTAGCAGATATTCCTATATAATCACAATTAGCAGCCAAGGCCTTATTAACCGTTTACGGTCCTTAAGTGTGCGGTGAAAAAACTTTTGAAAATTGTTTTTCTAATATGGAGACTAGCGTAAATTGAATATTTAACGAAAACGAGGAAGAAACTTTCTTACTAAACGTTAAAATTATTGTTTTACTAGCTTACGTACATTAAACGTTTGCGGTCAGCTGAGAATTTTGTTTAAAAGTAGAGCTTTCTCTGAATAATCGGTCCAGATACTCGGTCTCTTACTCAAATAGCCCAGTTGAGGTCATTCTTGGAGTAACTTCTAACGAGGAATCCAGTGGTGGCCTTGAATTTGACCTTGAGCTTGAACTTCAAGGTTATTTCAAGGTCAACCTTGTTTTACATTTAGCGTTACCCAGGAACAACGACGTGGACGTAGTAAAATCTGTTCCCTTTGGGGTGCTTGATTTACATGAGTCCCCATGCCTCTCACGTTGGGGTGCTTGATTTTTGTGAATCCCCTTGCCTCTCACATTTGATTTTTAGCATTAATCAGCACAACATCTTGAAATTTGAGTAAGGGCTAGTCCGAAAATTCACAACTGGATTCCTCGTTAAAAGTTACTTCAAGAATGACCTTGACCTTTTAGAAAAAATATTTACCTGGAGAGATATTTAGGTGTATCGAGACTTTTTGAACACCCTGTATATATAGGTATATCGATATATGTATATATCTACAGAAATGTTTGGGCGCCAGCCAGACCCGATAACGGAACTCACATTCTTAACCCGGCAAAAAATGGGAGAATAATTTGATTTTGCTTAAAGGACATCAACTTAACGGACGACTCATCCTAGACTTTCGTGATCTATGTGTTTTTCTGTACGAAAAAGAAAACATCCTTATGTTAAAAATCCACTCGGATTTTTGATCGGTGGCGATTTCAAACATGAAAACAGATGTACGCAAAGAATAAATAATTGGAGTGTACAGTTTTTGACGAGAGCTCCTGGCCGAGGGGACTTCCGCTCTTAGTCGTAATAGCATTTATCAGATGATCGGTGTCGAATACTGCTGTTGCCAATGGCACAGACTGGCACATTCTGCTTATTCGATCAAACAAAATAATCCGATCATTCCGGAAGCCTGTTAGGCCACAGCTCCTTTCACCCATAGTCGTGGCGCGACATGTCCGTGCGCGCTATATCTGAGTTTGACTGCACTTAAATAATTTTTTTTTTAAATAAAGAAAAGTTTACAAATAAATTATAATGAGTTGTTTGAACCATTGGTAAACCCTTAAAACAGAAATCTGTCTTCATTATAATTATTATTTCTCTAATTCGACGTAAAAAAGTACTTGGTAATTAGGAAAACATAAATATTTATATATAATAAAAATTTTGTCATAAGGACAACCGCAGGATTTGCCGAGATCGGATGCTAATCTGAAAAATTGAACCCGATCCCAGCGAAATCGCAGTAAAATATCAGCTATCACCACGTCTCACGACCGTGAGATAGGTGGTTACAGTCTGTGACGAAATCAATACGAGGATCTGGCAAAAGTCTCGTGCACCTTGAGGATACGGAGCGACCCAAGAACGACCGTCTTCTTCATTTACCCCGCAAGTTTTTTAGCATATTGTTCACACGCAGGGATGCTTTTCAGGCTATTGACCAGATAGTAATAAAGCACTCTTAGCGCGGCATTGTGCCATTTGATGTAGGTCGTTCCCGCATCAGTTATACAACTGGATAGTATGTATTCTAGAAGCTTGGGGTGTGCATGGCACGCCCTTCAGCTATCATCGGGATGATATGTTAACGTGGAAATAGCACCATCTTGACATTCCAAAATAAAACCGTCCGCACCTGACTGCAATCCAGATGATCTAAGGAAAGATGATCGAGAAGCTGTTCCACGAAGTTTTTCTCCTGTGCTCTCTGAATCCGAGCTTTCAGGAGTGCGTACTCGAGATGGATAAGATTTTATGCATTCTGCTGATTCCTGATACTGAAGTTAAGTCTGAGTGTTTCATCAGCCTCCTCCGCTGCTTTGTACAGAAACGCTCCTTTGCCCTTTTCTTCATGCTTCCTGACCATTTTAAGAAGAGGATCTCTTCCATTCGCAACTCTAGGTGCTGTACCCAAAATAATCTTCTTGTGAAGACATTGAAGATTCAATATTTCTCGACCACCTTGACGGCCTGATATTTAGAGTCGCAGAACAGAAAACTTAAAATGCATGCTTTTGTTCATGTGTATAACCTTTCGTGTCCCGATATCAAGGGATCTAAACTCGTTCTTCGTCCATGGAACCACTCCAAACGAAGAGAGTACTACCGGTACGGCAAGAATGTTCGTTGCAGATACTTCATTCCTCGCCGACAGTTCGGAAAACCAAATCTGCCGGATGAGCTGTTTATATCTGCTTCGGGGAGTATCCTTTATAGATGTCAAATCCCGAATGTGGCTCTGTGGCACGCCCAGGTACGTATAAGTCTCTCTAGCGCAAACATGTCGTATAGCGCTTCCATCGACGAGCTGAGGGTTAATAAACCTTAATAAACCTTCAAATAAACCTTGGCGCATTTTTCGAAACCAAATTCTATTTCTATTTCCGTAGTGTATCGTTCGACAATCCCTAGAGCCATATGTAGTTGCTATTTATTTTTAGCATAGATCTTAAGATCATCCATGTAAAATACATGGTTTTCCAAAGTGGCTTCAATCTCTCTATGCACTTTAGGATTTGCGGATGGACCTTTAAGCTTTCCAAAAGACAGATGATAAGTTTATGGGAGGTCGAATCAAAAGCCATCCGGTAATCAATCCAGGCCATCGATAGGTCACGCTGGTAGGATGTTGCATCTTTTTAGACACACCTATCGATAAGCAGGTTCTTGCGACATCCTGCTACGCCTTTCTTTGAGTCGCGTTGTTCATACATTTCTTGCCACACAGGTCTGATTGTCCAGAAAAACCGATCATTTAGGCTAGCTGTAAATATGCTATACATAGTGTTCACACATGTGATTGGCCTGTAATTCTTTAGGTCAACTAAGTTGTTCATTTTCGGCAGGAGCACTGTGCAAGCTTCCACCAACTACTCCGGAATTGGCTCTTGCGACTTCAAATATAAGGTGAAAATACGAGCCAATTGGTGATGTTTTGAAGGAAACTTCTTCAACCGGATAGTCTTGATTCATTAGACTTTTTTCCAAAAGACGTTGACCTCCTCTACTTTAGGAGCATGGTCAACAGCTACTGGAGGGTCTTGGAAGAGTCGAGATGGGTCGGAGAGAAACTGTTGGTTTTCTCTGACCCACGTCTGCCTCTGCTCTAGACTTCTCTTATCGTCAGGTACTATCCGTATTCTCTCAATAATATGCTGCCTGATGGTCAGCAGCCTTTCTCAATGGCGAGTTTATACGTCCGTCTTTTGGTTTGATAATCAACTGTTGGTTTTGTTTTACGGTTCGTATCGGCCAAAGCTCTCAGTGCATTATACACACAACAATTGATAGTCTAGAGGTCGGATTCCTCGGTACAGGAATCCTCTATCCGCTATCTGGGGACGCGTTCGGTGACTTTGTTATAGAGCTACCGCACTTTCCGCATCAACGTTTGCGAAATCATGCCAAATTACTCCAAAAAAGAGACCGGCGGCAGGTAAAGAGAGGTGACAAGGCCAACCGTGGGCAGGCACTCGATAAAGGACGTACGATGCTTCATGACCCGGAGAAACATCAACACTCAGGTTTTTCGCAAGCCTAAAGATCTGGCTGAAATGGATGAAGAGCTTCATGGACAATTTTCCGAAAAATCCAACCTACGGAATATCAATTGTTGGGTGTTTAATGCACCGAGAGCTTTGGCCGATACGAACCGTAAAACAAAATCAACGGTTGATCCTAAAACAAAAAGACGATTGCATGAATTTGCCATAAAGATAGTCTGCGCAAGACAGTACGCGTCCCGCATTCAGTGTGTTATTGACTGTATAACATCTTGCAGGAATTTTATCGCCAAGGTTTGAAAGTTCGCGCGCGAACTCCGGAACCGTTAGCACACCCTTAACAAGTCAAAGCTGCTGATCATCAGGCAGCATATTATCAAAGTTTTTTGGAGAGAAGTCTACGAAGTGCAACGTAGGCTTGACAAAGAATCAGAGAACATAAATAGCTTCAAGGAGCGGTGTGATGCACTCATAACAAGCCCTGGGAAAGAAAGCCCAATCATCCCTACAAAGAAGGTGAAACAAGTATTGAGAGGTATAAAGAACTATTCCGCTCGAGGACCAGATAGTACGAAGACCATCTGGCGGAAGAAGTTTCCTTCAACCCACTACCTCTGGCCCGTATTTTCACCTCATATTTGAAGTCAAAAGAGCCAATGCTCCTGCCAAAAATGGGCAACTAATCTGACCCAAAAAATTACAGGCCAATCACTTGTCTGAACACACCGTATAAGATATTTTAAGCTATCCTAAATGATAGGATTGTTCGGGCAATCGGACCTGTGTGGCAAGAAATTTATAAACAATGCCGCTCAAAGAAAGGCGTAGCAGGATGTCGGGAGAACCTGCTTATCGATAGATGAGTCTGCAAAGATGCAGCATCGTACCAGCGTGACCTATCGATGACCTGGATTGATTACCGGAAAGCTTTCGATTCGACCTCTCATAAACTTATCATCTGTGTTTCGGAAATCTTAAAGGTCCATCCGAAAATCGTCAGGTGCATAGAGAGATTGAGGCCTCTTTCTAAAACCAGATTTACTCTCTCATCTGGAAAAATCTTGTGACTACTAATAAGGTCACTTTCCAAAGAGGTGTGTTTAAGGGCGACTCCATGAGTCCACTCCTCTTTTGCCTCACATTATTGCCATTATCTCTAGCACTTCGCCATTCCCAGGGGTACCTTTTTGGCAAACCTGCGAATCGAAAGCACAAGGCCACCCATGTATTTTACATGGATGATCTTAAGATTTATGCTGAAAATAAAGAGGAACTACATATAGCTCTAGGGATTGTCGAAAGATACACTGAGTAAATAGGAATGGAATTTTGGTTAGAAAAATGCGCCAAGGTTTATTTGAAGTGAGGTTTGTTTGGCATCTCTGAAGACCCTGAGTTTCTCGATAGACGCGCTATACGACACTTTTGCGCTGGAGAGACTTATACGTACCTGAGCCTGCTACAGTGCCGCATTCAGGATGTGACATCTATATAGGATACTCTCCGAAACAGATATAAACGTCTCATTCGGCAGATTTGGTCCTCCGAACTGTCGGCGAGGAGCAAAGTATCTGCATCGAATATGCTTGCAATCCCGGTAGTACTCTATTCATTTGGAGTAGCTCTATGGATGAAGAACGAGCTCAGATCCCTAGATATCGGGACACAAAATGCACATAAACAAAAGCATGCATCTTAAGTTTTCTGTTTCGCGACTCTACATCTCACGCCGTCAAGGTGCTCGCGGAATATTTAATATTGAATGTCTTCACAAGAGGATTATTTTGGGTACAGCACATAGAGTCGCAAATGGACGAGATCCTCTTCTTAAAATGTTCAGGAATCATGAAGAAGAGGACAAAGGAGCTTCTTGTACAAAGCAGCGGAGGAGGCTGCTGAAACACTTGGACTTAGCTGCAGCATCAAGAGTGAGCAGAACGCTTCAAATCTTAGATTGTCTTAAGTACTCTCTCCTGAAAGGCCGGATTCAGTAAGCACAGGAGAAGAAGTTCCGGGAACAGCTCCTCGATGAAAGGATGCACACCATTTTCTACAGAAATATGGAAGATCAGTCAATGTTGTGTGACCTAATTGTTGCTTTCCTCAAATCACGCGTTAAATGCCGCATATACTGGAACTTTATATTCACGACAATTGTTTCTGTTGCACACTCGAGGCCTGACTTAGTTCTCCTTGACTTCGAAAAGCGAACCATGTTCGTTATCGAATTTTCAGCACCAGCTCATAAAAACATGATAGTTAAGCAGAATGAAAAGAAGTGAGAGAGTTGCGACGATTGCACCCGGAATATTCTCTTAAATGAATCGTGCTTATCTTTGGCGCTCTTGGAGGTTCCAAGCCTTCACCGGTTAATAGCCTGAAAAGCATCCCTTCGTGTGAACATTATGCTAAAACACTTGTGGCGAAAATGCAGTAGGCGTTCGTCTTTGGGTCGCTTTCTGTCCTCAGGGAACACGAGATCCCAGCAAAATGTTGCGGTTGTCCTTATGACAAAATTTTAAATATATACGTATCTCAGCGGTGGAGAAAAATATACCAAATTCAGTTTGTCCGTGCATTTTTAGGATGTTAAAAATTCAAAGTTTTTAAATGCAAATCATTCGTTGAAAACTCCAGAACAAATTTTCAAAATCTTCCCGAGTCTGAGCGAAAACACAGAACAGTGAGAATACGAATAAACCTCTTCTTTTTTAATATCTCCTGCATAAGTATATTTAATAATGTCCTTAAGAACCGTATTAGTAAAAATAGGGGTTTCGTGAGTTTTTGACGCTAACTATAATTGTTTTTGAGTTTTTAATGCAAATTATTCGATTAATTTATTTGATTTTGCGAGATCGTGACTTCCATCTTATTAATATTATTAATAATTTAAAATTAATGCAAAGTATGATAAAATTGACTTACCCTAACTTATGTCTACCGCCACTCTTAATACATTAGGGACACATTTCAGGAACACACTTCCCCACATCGCCACACTTCTGTTATTTATTATCACAGCAGACGATTAATTAACTTCGGAACAGAAACGTGCACCTTATTACATGTTTTCTTAAGAATTGTCTCTAGATTACTCAAAAAAATGATTGGATAGTCTAACCTGTAAGTTGCTTCCTGTAGTCATTTTTTTGGAGTCTAGGGTGCCATCCATTCAGTTGGCTGAGGCAGCCACTGTTAATGGACACGGAGGCGTTGGGTGTGCCCGCCAACTGTGTTGGTGCCAGGAATCAGTGGGATAGCTGTCTCATCCAATTATCGGGGTCAGAGCAACTAATAAAAATGATCCAGCACCGTTGTGTTGTTTGAACCTGACTAAACGAACGACGTGAAGCCAACCGGCTGTTAGGGGATATTTTTTGCTCCCATACAATGCTGTAAACTCACCATCGTGTGGTGTTTATGGCTAGCCATAGAGACCATAGTAAATCGTAATTTTGTATTCCGTTTTGCACTGCTTTCCAGCCAGTACTCGCAATTTATAGTTCTTTAATGTTTTTAAAATAATTCACGTTCACCTCATTTAAAACAAAACCTTTTTAGAATTATCATTTGTTTATTTGGACTTTTTATTTTATGTATTGTATACTAAAAAGGTGATAAAAATATAGTTCAGCTCTGCAAACGTGCTGCTGCATTTTCAGGGATGAATTTTTCTGGATGAAAGATTCATGTTAATGCTGAATTATCTGTCTGCAACAAGAATTTCTGCCAGTATAAATATCGGTACGATCTGCGCCCTCTAAAAACAAGAGCTTTCTTTTTCAGAAGCTCCAGAATAATTTTTCGGTCAATAGAATTCATCCCTTTCCCTAAATTTCATCTCCATAACACATCACTAGTTTGTTTACGCCACATTCACTATCAGGTCTTTCTCTCTCACATACTCTTCAAATCCTTTTATTATCAAGTTCTTTTCACTTTCATTCTGCATTCCCTTTTCCTTTCTTTTCCATTTTCTCTTCTAGGTTTGCTAACCATCCGACAATATGCTAAATAACAAAGGGATTGGCGCGGTTGCCTTTCAAAAAACTTTCCTATTCACCAAATCGAAGGTTATCTTAAAATCTAAGACGAGAGCGACCAGTTTTCCTTTTTTCTGTCCCAGGTTCCTATGGATTAGATACTTCAGAAAGAAAATATCATCCACTGTCCCCATTTTCTTTCTACATCCTGTTTGGTAGTGTGGAATACTTTCTTTCATCGCCTACCTGCTCTTATAATCTCTTCTTGAGCTCTCCGCGTGTCTTTAATACGTTACTGACATGAGAGTGATTCCTCCATAATCTTGCACGGCTATGCGAAACAGGTGCCGCTGCGTGTGCAAACACTCAAAAAGTGGGGATCGAGAAGTCCGCGGGAACGGGACCGCTGTTATAACCGAAGAGTGACGAGATCAACAGTCGGCTCCAGGCATTCGATGCGAAACCTTGTTTGGCTCTCGACTCCTCGGAATATAGACGCTCGGAAGTTCTTTTGCCAAGTCGAATAGCACCACTTGACGATACTAGGTAATGTCTCCAGGCCAGGGAAACTGAAAGATTTTGAATTTGACTTTTAAAATCTCAATAGGATCTGTCATGGTCCTAACAGTTTATAGTAGCATTGAAGAGGTAGTCGCTCATTCATAAGCAACCCATTCATATATGGGATCCTAGTAATACCACTGCACTCGCTCCAACTAATTGGAACTAAATTGGCATTCAGGTGTTGGGAGTGATTAATCTGAAAATCAACTAAAGATGCATCAACTTTCTACGCACAATCTTTGACTGTTTGGGCAACCCATTTTCATTAGGGAACTTATACAATGAGATTGAGAAAAATTTTGGACAAATTCGATCTCTCATTGACTTTTGGACGTCTCAATGAAGAGAGATATAACATCTTAGGAATTTACAAAATTCCCCAAATAGGGCTATGAATTCTCTAAGTTAAAACAAAAAAAATAGCTAAAAGGTAGAATTTTATGTTAAATCGTGAAATAAATATGCATCCATGCATAAGGCCTAAGCTTGATTTCCAACTCAAGTAAATTGTTAGGAAAGTGATGGAAAATTCTGGCAAGCAAATATTGCACTGGAATTTGCTTAGAATGAAGTTTCACTTCTGAGAACTTATTAATTTGGGAGCCTTAGTTTTTCTCTTCAGGGGGAAACTATTAGGAATTAGGCCCGCGATAGACAGACTCGACATGTTTTATCAATTACCCAATTCTCTAAAAAAATTATGAGCATAAAAATCGCAATTTAATTCTCGCTTTAGGAGATTTCACTTTCTTATAAAAAAATAATAAACTATAATTAGAAAGATTTACACTAGAAAAATGAGAACACTCATGATCGACGCAATTTAGGACACTGGATTTAGGGATAATTATATTTCTAAAGAATTTTTGGTAGATAATAATTTTAAAATCAAAGGGATCAAATTAGAAAAAAGTGAGGTACGCTTTCATTTAAATTGGAAACCACAAACTGGGAGCAAAGTTTCTTTCTTTTTACTTATTAACAATAAATTATTACGTTTCAGGTTTATCGTCAGAGGAGAATTTGGAACATTCATATTCATTTGTAAAAAATAAAATTATTTCACATAAAAAGTCCTTATATGCAGGCGTCGCGGGAAGAGCAAAATATGTATAAGAATAAATATCATATATATGAAGTATAATGTTACAATGTACCTAGCCTTCTCCTGTCATTTAACAACAAGTAATTTCTCGTATTCCATTTTTCTTTTATTATACTGCTTTCCTTCATTCTTTCCTTTTCTCCAATTCTTTAACGATAATTTCATACGCTCTTTACTCTCTAAACGTTTCACATCCCACCATCCTCTCTTCACCCTTCTTTCTTCCTTACTTGTTCGTATTTCTTCCATCATTTTCTCTACCTGTCCCCTCATCTTACATAACATCTTATCTAAGCCTACCCATCTTTAATCAACACATTCTCTTCTTCCAGTCCTTCCGCAAATTCTTTTAGCCTATCCCATTCCTATGTCCTTCCCTCTTTTTTCTAATTCCTGCACTTTAACGTTGCACCATGCACGTCACCGTCTTTCACTTCATGCTCTCTGTTTCATCGTCCACTTTCTTCTTCTTTAATTCCACATCATATGCTCCGCTATCCTTTTTTCCCTTCTCCTTAAAGCTTTCTTCTTTCTAGGAAAGAAATCAACTACTTTTTCACCTTCTTTTTGATTTCCATTTTCCTTTCTATCTCTTGCAATTTTGATTTCATTCTAACATATTCTAGGCCGATATTCTCATTGACTTACTTTTCTCTCTCTCTCTACTTTTCTTACCCCTTTATCTCCCTCCTTTATATCCTTATCATATTTCCCCTCTTTCTCACTTATCTTTTGCTTTTTATCGATATCCTCCAGCTACTTCCAAACCTTATCTGTTTCTTACCACCGTACCACATCCAATTCTTCACAATTCTCTGTAACTTTCCTCGCCTCTTCCTACACCTCATCCTCTCGCCTATGTATGCCATACAGACTGGGGTTCGCTTCTTCTGTATGCCCTTTAATTACATTTTTCTGGATCTCTAGATCAATTTCCCGCTTGGCCTTATTCCTCTCCAGTAAAGACTTTTGTTTAATTTTTCTGTAACTTCTCACCTCCCTGCTTTCCCCCATTCCCTCTTCTTCCCTCAAACTATTACTGTCTTGCATCCTAATACCCCATCGCTTTAATTTGTAAACCCTCTCCCTGCCTTCATTTATCAAAAATTTGCCTCAAACCTAAGCCACTAGATCTGGATCTAGTAAGCAGTTCTGATTCGACGGACTACCTCGAGTCCTCCTGTCAGCTAGTCCACCTACTTTCGCTCTCCAATCCACGATCCCTGGCGTAGTCAATTAAGCCTTGTATTTATCGGTACAATTTCCGTCATCACAGTGACATTCATCATTCATCCAACGCGTTTTTGATATTATTTTAAAATGCCGATTTTTTTCAACCAGATGCATTTTTTAAGTAAACTTTATTTTAATCACTTCTGCAGTTCAGTATCTCAAAAGAAAATTACTGTTTACTTTTTTTCACACTCTACGATATTTAAAAGTAAATTTTGTTCTACTGAATTCATTAATTCAATATATTAAAATCAAATTTCCACCATTTTTCAACTTGTGAATTATCCCTTTAATTGATGTTCAAAGTCTGCAAAAATGTCGATCGCCATAATTGAACAAGCGCTTTAAATTTATTCACATCTGGAAGACTTTTGACATAAATACTGTTTGGTTTATTATTTGTCTTAGTTTTTGATTAGTGAATTAAATCTATAAAAAGATGTTGGTTTTAGATCTGCTGATCCTGAAGTTTTCTTTAAAAAAGCTTTCGCTCCATGACGTGGATCCTCTTCAGGTTAAATAATTTTTTTTCTCCATCCTTTATAGAGTCAACATAGAAAATGGTGTTAAATAAAATATGAAAGTGATGAACTGAAATCAAATGTTAGGAAAACCGCAACTCAAATAATTTCAAGTCATCATGTGATTGGAACACTCTCTCGAACATATAACTGGTTATTTATTATATCATTTATTATGTATTTCTATAAAAATGTGTACGCGCCGTCAGGTTAGATTGTATGTCCAAATTCGGATGCAAATTTTGAGAGTTTTACAATCATTTATTCCGCATCGTGAGAGGACAACCATACAAAACCATCCAACACCATTTCCAAATCAAATAATTGTGTGGAAAAAAGAAAACTTGCGCAGAGCGCGCGTGTGAAATTATGCTGTATTTTAAATTTGAACGACTATTTTTACGGCTAGTTTGATTATCATTATAAAGAATATCATTTTTCAGAAGGTTTTCAACTTGTTGAATATTACCATGACATTAACATTACCTTTATCGACAATTGTGACAATACACTTCCTTCACTTCACTTGGGAGTCCGGAACGAGAGTCACTTTTCTTATATATTTATTCACAGATTCCGTAAACTCCGAACTTAAGCAACTGTCAGTTGTCCGTGATTATCAACAATCAACACACAAGTCAGGATTAACGAGGAGATCCCATCCGCAGGATAGAAAGAGAACGTACAATTGCGTTAGTGGCCTGTCCTCTTCTGAAGTCTACCCTCTTTCATTTGAATAATGGGACAAACTACCGGGAGGTAGAAAGAGACAGGTTGAGAGAGAAAATCGGTTGTATCTTTCTAGCTCATGGACTCTGCATACAAGTTTGTGGGAACTATTTTATGATGGGAAGATTGGGTTTTATACTTTTTTTTGCTTCGCAAGTGCTCTTTTTATTTTTAGAATTCTGTCGTCATCACCTGAATCTAGAGTAGCTTATTTTCGACCACGTGTTAGATTTCCCCACGACAATGACGTCGGTACGCTCTATCTGTGTGTTTCACTTCCGTCACGATTACGTATAGGGTACATTTTGTGTCATAATTCTCCAAATTGTACCGAAATGAGAATTAATAAAAAAATGTTCTTTTTGTGGGCAAGACCAGCTGAATATAGTTTAGGGTTGGACTTTGGATTTTTTTCGTATACTCTTTCTCTTATATATATACTCTTTTCTCTTTTTTCAGCTAATCTAGGCAAGGGACTGCCCGCCCCCCCTCAGGGCTAAGTTGAGGTAGGCCAAATTATTATTATTTATTGTAACGAGATTTTTCACTGCGCACAAAAATCTTAAACCTTTAAGAAAACCAAATCATTATGTTTCCTTTAAAAGGTTTTAACAGATTCTTTAAACTCGCTAAGATTATTGACTCTATTTAAAAAGCTATGAACACAAATTATTTAACCTGATGAGGCTCCACGCCGCGGAGCGAAAGCTTCTTTAGAGTAAACTTCAGGATCAGTATTTATGTTAAAAGTCTTCAAGACTTAAATAAATTTGAAACATACAGTCATACAGTGTGGGAAAAAGTAAACATTCATTTTCTCTGGAGATGCTAAACTGCTTGTTTTGTCATTTCAGACTTTAAAAATGACTAAAACAGCTTTTTGAAGTAAGCACTAATAGCAGATTATTTTTTAAGATTTTTTAAGAAAGAAATTAATCTGTCGATTGGTTTTGTTTCCTCTGAACTTCAACTTAGGTAAATTATTTCATTCAGCAAAAGATTTTGTGAAGTTTTCAATTTGCATGTCGTTGCGATGCTACTGGACTGCAACTGTTTTGTTATGTCTAGAGCCTAGATTTTGAGAAAAAATGAATAATTTTCGTTTCAGCGGTCATTTTATATTCTTCACTAGGATACAAAATTTCATTTTCGCCAGCTGTATTTTAATTCTATTGTCAACAGTTTGATCCTATCATCTTTGTTTCTACAAGAATCAAAGATTTCAAAGAAATTTAATTATTTTCTTTGAAACCTTAGGCTCAGAATTAATTAACATGATTTACAATACCCATGAGACTGATTTTAAGTTTAAGAAAATTAGTAAAGCCAACCATACCTTGACTATTGTCAAATCGGTTAAATGAACTTTTTGAACAGCGCAGGCGGAAATTATCGGGCGGAAAAAGAAGATGCTAACTTCGACACTACTCTTACCCCGTAAAAGGAACACAGGAAGATCTGATAAAGCAACAAGGCAAGGTTCATGGCATGCTAAGCCGTTCATGGCCGGAGAAGAGAAGGCCCCGGAAAAATCTGGTGATAGGCGAAAGGCGCAGAAAGCCTTTAGACCTAAGACAATTATCAATTATCAACGACAACGAAAGTCTACCAAAAAGCGCATATTTAGGATAGTCGAATGGGTAAGTCTGAACACGTAATTGAGGCGTCGCGTCGATATGCAGTAGATCGATAAAAAAATGTTTATTTTTCTTGAAGGAATTTTCGTACAACTAACTCGCCTTGAACGCATGTCCGTACTTCCTCTCCTATTTGAAATCTTTTATTCTCCATTAATCTTCCTCCTTCTTTCTCTTCTTCACCATCTTATGATACACCCTGTTCACCCATGCTATTGTCTTTTTTGAGGTAGGCCAAATTATTATTATTTATTGTAACGAGATTTTTCACTGCGCACAAAAATCTTAAACCTTTAAGAAAACCAAATCATTATGTTTCCTTTAAAAGGTTTTAACAGATTCTTTAAACTCGCTAAGATTATTGACTCTATTTAAAAAGCTATGAACACAAATTATTTAACCTGATGAGGCTCCACGCCGCGGAGCGAAAGCTTCTTTAGAGTAAACTTCAGGATCAGTATTTATGTTAAAAGTCTTCAAGACTTAAATAAATTTGAAACATACAGTCATACAGTGTGGGAAAAAGTAAACATTCATTTTCTCTGGAGATGCTAAACTGCTTGTTTTGTCATTTCAGACTTTAAAAATGACTAAAACAGCTTTTTGAAGTAAGCACTAATAGCAGATTATTTTTTAAGATTTTTTAAGAAAGAAATTAATCTGTCGATTGGTTTTGTTTCCTCTGAACTTCAACTTAGGTAAATTATTTCATTCAGCAAAAGATTTTGTGAAGTTTTCAATTTGCATGTCGTTGCGATGCTACTGGACTGCAACTGTTTTGTTATGTCTAGAGCCTAGATTTTGAGAAAAAATGAATAATTTTCGTTTCAGCGGTCATTTTATATTCTTCACTAGGATACAAAATTTCATTTTCGCCAGCTGTATTTTAATTCTATTGTCAACAGTTTGATCCTATCATCTTTGTTTCTACAAGAATCAAAGATTTCAAAGAAATTTAATTATTTTCTTTGAAACCTTAGGCTCAGAATTAATTAACATGATTTACAATACCCATGAGACTGATTTTAAGTTTAAGAAAATTAGTAAAGCCAACCATACCTTGACTATTGTCAAATCGGTTAAATGAACTTTTTGAACAGCGCAGGCGGAAATTATCGGGCGGAAAAAGAAGATGCTAACTTCGACACTACTCTTACCCCGTAAAAGGAACACAGGAAGATCTGATAAAGCAACAAGGCAAGGTTCATGGCATGCTAAGCCGTTCATGGCCGGAGAAGAGAAGGCCCCGGAAAAATCTGGTGATAGGCGAAAGGCGCAGAAAGCCTTTAGACCTAAGACAATTATCAATTATCAACGACAACGAAAGTCTACCAAAAAGCGCATATTTAGGATAGTCGAATGGGTAAGTCTGAACACGTAATTGAGGCGTCGCGTCGATATGCAGTAGATCGATAAAAAAATGTTTATTTTTCTTGAAGGAATTTTCGTACAACTAACTCGCCTTGAACGCATGTCCGTACTTCCTCTCCTATTTGAAATCTTTTATTCTCCATTAATCTTCCTCCTTCTTTCTCTTCTTCACCATCTTATGATACACCCTGTTCACCCATGCTATTGTCTTTTTTGCTCATTTTAGATGCATCAGGTCCTCTCCACCTGCTTACACCTTTCCGACCAGTGCACCACTTTTGCATCTCCATTCCTGCACCACGTTCTGAAGAACGTAGATATTGTCAAAAATGCTCCTACCCGTCCTAATGTCGGCCTGGTTTTCCGGCAAATATTCCTTTCCCCTCAACATCCTTCCAGAAAAAATGTAAAAGGTTTGGATATCTATCGTACATAGTTCCGTATGACATCGGAATCAAATATCAAATGAATTTCCGTCTGGCTAGTGGATGTAAACACCCTCAAATCTAACAAAAAAATAGTACATAAAATTCTTAACAAAAAATTTTATATGCATTTTTGTTGTGCTCGTCACTGTTCCCGAGAAATCCACTCTTTGAGTAGAGGGTGAGTTTGAGCTCGAAGCCCGCACGGTCCTCCTCTTGCACATATCTCGAAATAGGGTGGTTTTCGGTCATAATATATAGGACTAAAATTTTAAAGCACAAAATTCTCTATACATTTTTCTTAATAATTTGTTGTTATTTAGATATTTAAACATTATATAAAGAATATTCTGAAAATCTATCAGTGACTCTTTTTATGCAAAATTGATTACCGATTATGTATACATGTATAATGTATGAAGGAATTAATAAATTAGATTTTAAAAAAGTTTTAGGAATAAAATTAATGTATAGGTAATTATTTAATAATATATGAGTTTGTGTAGTAGTAGTAATAGTAGCAATAGTCGTAGCAGTGGTGTTCTTTTGCACATACCTCCAAATGGTATTGTTTTCAAGTGAAAATATGTAGAACTGAAATTGTAGAGAAGAAAATTATCTATAAATATTGCTAATTATTTTGTATGTTTTTAAGTGGGTACAATACAACCTCTGGCTTCATCGGATAGGAAAAATTAAAACAATTACTGAGCTCAATAAAAATTAATCCTTCCAGAACATTGCAAGTACTTTTGACAACCCAAATTCGTATGCTTCAACAAGCTGTTCGACAAAAGTCTTATCGATTCTATCATAATAATTCAAACATGGCGAGGAAATTTTTTGGGACCAGGATATAATGAATTTGATCGTTTGTTTCTGTAAAATGGGATTCTGCATAGTCACACTGCTAGACATATTTGATGATTATGACAACTAATAAAAGTTTCTCAACTACCTTTTAACAATTATTTGCAATTGGGCAGTAGATTAGGCCTCCTGGGAAACTAGATAAAAAAACGCACCATAATCTCTACCTCATAGATCGTGTGGAAATCAGTCACTGATCCATTTTAGGAAAAATGTGGATATAATCATTTATTTTTTAAATAACATGAAATTAATTATAAATATTTATACATAATTATCTTCTCTACAATTTAAATCCTATATATTTGCACCGAAAAACGACTCCATTAAACGACACCTTTCTTTGACCCGCGTTGTTCATAGATTTCTTGCCACACAGGTCCGATTGCCCGAACAATCCTATCATTTAGGATAGCTGTAGATATCTTATGTAGTGTGTTCAGACAAGTTGAGACGGTCCGTCTTATTTTTATAATTAAAATTAAATAATAAAGATACGGGCGAACATTAACATTGATACGCCTCTGACTCGGAAGTGAACATCCGATCAGAGCTAAGAGAGGATTCGACGATTCATTCGATCATGCGATTGATTGCGTGCGCCATCTGACAATAAGTGGGGATGGGATCAATACACACTATAAATATTGGTACCAGGACCGGTACCAGGGCACTTCTTGTAAAAGTCTTAACATTAGAAGACGCGTTTGGCTCATCACCTGACCAACTGCATACACAGAGTATTATTTAATTCTGATAAGAGACCAAAGATATTTGAATTCACCCTTAGATAGTCAATGACTTATCCTAATTCATTATTTCTGAATTAGGATAATGAATGTGAGTTTGTAGGGATTAAT
>JAAAKG020178520.1:0-26336 GCA_010014905.2 Druon quercuslanigerum
AATCAGCGCATCAAAATACGTAAGTATACGTAGTTTCAAGAAAATCGTCGGTGGGTGCTATTCGGAAGTCCACCCCATTCTTTTTTACTTAAGTGTTTTTCATTAATTATTCTTAATTCTACTTATTATTTGTGTCAAGAAGTGGTAAAGAATTGAACAAATTAAATTATTTCTCTGGCGTTACGGTTTATCAATTTAAAAAATTTAAATTCAATCTATTTCCCCGCCCATAAGTAAACGTGTGCTGATTGGTGTAAAAACAAAACACGATTCAACAAGTGGTTTTTTCGTCAGAAAGAATAGACGCATTCAGCTTTCCGACGCTTGGTTAGGTTTTTTCGTGTGTCGTCAGTCGTCATATTAAGTTTCTTATATATTTATAACCATTTTTTTTAAAATAAAAATTCACTTAATATTGGTGCTTTTATTTGTTAATTTATTTCACTATAAATTTTATCATTTACGAGAAACATTGTGTTCATTGTTGGATTCTTGCCGGAAAATTGTTAGGTTATGTATAGTAAGATTTTGTAGTTCATTTTCATTTTTAAATGATTTTTCAATATTTTTATGTACGGGGTAATCTAATATTCGTGAAAATAATTTTACGAAATCTCCAAGCCCACTTTCAGCGAAAATATTATTTGTCCTACGCTGCGCTCACCGATTTTTGATGAACACTGAACTTGTCTAAATTTACGTGTTCCCCTTCTACATACGCGCACCAAATTTCGATGAGCGTAGACCCCATTAATAGTTTTAAGGATATATGCGAAGAAAAAAAAATCAAAGTAGCATTCTCCGTGTTCATTGTAATTGAAAAGGTATAATGCAGGATGAGCGGGTGTTTAAAGTTCCTAAAAAATGTATCATTTTGTGAATAACCCCTCGGAGCCGACCAATCACAACTCAATAATTTTTTCGAAATTATATATTTAAAATTTTATATAATTATGTAGGAATGTAACCTTTTTTTGTAAATATAATTCTTAGAACTTAAAAACAGACTTACGTTTTTGGAAAATATTTTCCTACTTCTTTTATTATTTGTTTGCTGAAATTGTGTTTCTCTTATGATTTACCATTGAAAAACTTTTTTTTTTGTGTTTCAGGTCACGTCTTTCAAAACCCTGAGGCAGTTAATCTAGTTTTGGAACCTGGAATATGGTGAGTAGAGAAGCAAATTAAAATTCTTTTAAGTTTTTATGTATTTGGACATACCCAAATTTTAAATCCCTTAAAATTTCTATTTGTTTAGATTGTTTGAAACCTTTGAAAATGATCTATGTTCGTTAAAGCTGTAAAATGTACATGAAATATTAAATCACGTTTTGTTGGTAGAAAATGTTTTAAATCGAGAGGCTAATCTATGTACTGTCATTAAAAAGAAATAGCATAAAATTCCGTTGCTCTTATTGATTTACTTAACTTTAACCCTATTTTTAGAATTTATTTTTGCTTTCTGAATTGCAGTTAATAGATTTAAAGTAAACTATTTTGCAATTAAGAAAATATTGCTAGAATACAAAAACTAATTTTTTGAAATATCTGAAGAAAAGAGTGAATTTTTCAATAGATTAATGGATAAAGCGAGTGCATTTTTAAAGAAAAAATAATATTGTAAATATTTAGAAGCCTAAAATATAATATTTTGGAAGCCAAATTATGATACAAAATATTTGGAACCTGGGGTGGCTATTGCTCAATGAGTTCAAAAATCTTGCTGATGACTCGACATAAACGGTTGAAGAATACAAACTAAAATGTGAAAAATACGTGTTCTCACAAGAGAAATGTTAACTTCTGTACCTACTTTATTAATAATAATTATTTTATCAAAGTCTCTATATTGTCATGGTATCCATTCATCTTTTATTTCAGCTCAAAAGATGAAGAAGTAGACAGTAACTGCGTGGTTAGGGCGCGAGGTCTTCCTTGGCAGTTGTCTGATCAAGACATCGCTAAATTTTTCCGAGGACTGAATGTCGCAAAGTAAGTAAAATTTAATTTGACATACATCACCTTCTTAACATTTGAATCAAATAACTAAAGCTGCCACTTCCTTCAACGAATAATTTATCTCGTATTTTTGTACAAGCTACTGGGATCAATATCTATGAGGTAAAAGTAGACAACTTCATAATGTGTTTTTGTATTTTTATTATTTCTGTATTTATTAGAACCAGAGATGCCACAAAGAGAAAACTGTAAAATGCCACTGAATTTTTTTCTACCAAGATCGAGCCGAGAATTTATTTAATTGTTAGTAAAAAATATCAAATCCAATATCTTAAAGTCCTCAAACCAAGCTGAGTTTGACAATTGTTAATTTTTGAAGTCTTTTAGTATTTGTTCTAATATCGAATTTTTTAAATTTGGAAATTTATAGTTTAAAATGCTTATTTCAAGCGAGTGAATTTCTGCACTTGTTTTACCATTTTTTTATTCGTTGTGCTTTTTTTCTCTTATTTTCGTTTCATTTTTCACTATTTGTTGCATTTGTAAATACCTAATTTTACATTTTTGAAATCTATATTTAAGCCTATATCTAGTACATATAAATAATAATAATATATAATAATATTTATATAAAATAGAACAAACCTAAATTTGCAATGTTGATAAAAAAAATTGGAATTGAAAACTGTCAGAATTGAACCCTCTAAGATATTTTTTCAGTTTTTAAGGGTTTAATTTGAAAATCAGTTCTTGAATAAATGTCTATAAATCTGGGGATTTATCGAAATTCGTTTCTTAGGTCGCACTGGTCATCCTGATAATATTTAGTACAATTTCCTTACTTTATTAATTTCATTATGTGTAAATTTTTAATTGTTATGGATTTTCTGAGTGTTGTCACTGGGAAGATCGATTAATCATGATACAAGATGCAGTAGATGTTTACATTTAGAGATCTTTTAGAAGCGCCAGCAAGAAGTATTTTGAGAAACTGAATAACTAACGCACTGGCTTACGATAACTTATATCTAGGGTCAAGGATCATGCTTCTTCGGTCTGGCATAATTAAGTCTGATTTGAGACTCTAAATTTTGGACTTATAATGAACATTATTTTCCCAAAATAAAAGCTGGCTTTTGTTAAGTCTTTCAGGGTATTAAAGTGATGCTATTATGTTATTTATATTATTTTTCATTTAGAATTTGAAGGATTTAAGGGCATGTGCTACTTAGAAAATTATCGGTTTTACCTGTGTTAGGTTCCTCCGACTTTTTACCTCCAATAATAAAGATTTTATCTTAAAAATATAGGGCATGTGTGTGTATTTTGAGGTTATGTGTGTTACAATTTTCAACAGCTTTGCTTCCAAACTACACAATATTTTTGGCCGAAAACTTGGGACAAGAAAAAAAACATAGAAACTACATTATCGGAATAGCAGAGAGTTGAAAATCGATCCGAACCCCAAAATAGTGCACAAGTATAACATTTTTATTTAGCAGAATAAATTTTTTGCATTATTATCCCACGAAAAAGGAGTTTTGGGATGTCCTTTATACTATTTTGTAGCATTGCCGAATTCAGTGTTAACATTTTTTATTTTTTGTGGACAAAAACCTCACTTTTTGCGTTCACATTTCGTTTATGTACCTAATTGCATAGGAACTTCGCTAAAAATTCTTTTCAAAAAAATTAACTGGGATCCTTTTTTGAACCTAAGAACTTTTTTTATATTTAAAATATCTATGAGGTGTAAAAAAACGTACATAAACGTAATTTACTATCGGCTCTTGCATTTATCGAAGTTTGAGGCTGATATTTTACATATATAAAAAGATTCTTATGTTAAAAATGTCGAGATACGAAGAAAATATGTGAAGAAATGATCTAAGTTTTAATTTTTTTGATTACATTTACAAAATGTTCCTTAGTTCAAAGAAAATTCAGTAAACTAAAAAGGGAGGTCGGTATTATATGTATTTTAGTGTATCACATGACATTAAGGGAGTGTGATACTTTGCTATGTGAGCATTCAGTTTCCCACACTTTTTGTCCACAGTTTTTAATTTTCCAGAAATATATTTCTGTCTAGACGCCCACATAATTGTTCTTTACGCCTGGGTGCTCATATTTTTTTGAAAAATAAAAGGTGTGGGTCTCTAAATTGCTCATATGGCAAAGTATTACATGCCCTTAAACGTGAAATAGGTTCCATGCTTAACTAATCAAATCGCTTTCTTATTTGAAATCAAACTTTTAATTGGAACTGATTTAATTTAGAATTCAGCTGGGAAGAATTCGTAAAGACGGGAACTATACATAAATTATACAGCTCAGAAAAATATAATTTTATATTGTAAAAATTGTTTCCAAATCAAAGTCCAATTTACTTTGAGGTATATTAAGTATTTTTTAATTTTAGGGGTGGTGTTGCCTTGTGTTTGAGTCCGCATGGAAGGCGGAACGGAGAAGCTTTAGTGCGTTTTGTAAGTAAAGAACACAGGGATATGGCTTTGAAGAGGCATAAACATCATATTGGCTCTCGTTATATCGAAGTTTACAAAGCATCCGGAGATGACTTTGTTGGAGTCGCCGGAGGTACCAGTGGAGAAGCACATGCCTTCCTCTCTCGAGGAGCTCAAGTTATCGTCCGGATGAGAGGGCTTCCTTATGACTGTGTAGCTAAACAAGTGGTGAGCCCTCAAAACATATTTTTTGAATTCAAATGTATTCCTATTAAACACAGAGTTCTAAAGCACCTCTACTGGCGCTTTTTGAAATAACTAAGAGTGCGAAAATTATTTACAGCTGGACTTTTTCGCGTCTGGACAAAAACCCTGCCAAGTTCTAGACGGTGAAGATGGAGTCTTATTCGTGAAGAAGGCAGACGGTCGGGCAACTGGCGATGCTTTTGTCCTTTTCACGAAGGAAGAGGATGCGGCGAAGGCGCTCAGCAAACACAGGGATTGCATAGGCAGCCGCTACATTGAACTTTTTAGGAGTACAACCGCCGAAGTGCAACAGGTAAACTTGATTCATTAGCAAAAATTCATTTTAAATGACAGTTCTAGCAACAACAGATTTATAAATGAAGATGGAGATATGTGTCCATTTTCATATTCTCATCGTAATGAGAAGGTATTAATTTTATGTAAAAACTGACTATTGGGAATTTTTATTATTTTTTATTGTAGGTTTTAAACCGAGTGAGTGATACAAAAGCGTACGACAGGATGCCACAGCCAGTGCTACCGATGCCAAAGTTCAGCACACTTCTACCGCAACATGTCATCACGTCAGGAACACGCAAAGACTGCGTTCGCCTCCGTGGACTTCCCTACGAAGCGCTTGTCGAGCACATCCTCGAGTTCATGGGCGAGCACTCGAAAAACATTGTTTACCAAGGAGTCCACATGGTTTATAACACACAGGTAAATATACACTTTTCTGTATTCAGTACTCTCATACAGCGCCTTTTTTGCTAAGTGTCTCCGCCTTCCACTAGCTCTAAACATTCGGTAAGCGCATCGAGCGTGGTGTGAGATGCAGGTGAGCCAGACGGTATTCAAATAATCCACCAATGCGTTTCCGAGCACTGGCGGCTTTATGAGAGTCTATTTCACCTTAGCTGACATTTAGTACAATAATGCATTTACAATTTATCCAGGGTCAACCCTCGGGTGAAGCATTCATCCAGATGAACAGTGAGGGCTCTGCCTATGCTTGTGCCTCTCAGCGTCACCATCGCTACATGATCTTCGGGAAGAAGCAGCGCTACATTGAGGTCTTCCAGTGCAGCGGCGAAGACATGAATCTGGTATTAACAGGAGGTCCGCTTCCGACAAAACCTCTGCTCTCACCCGGTACGTTACCCCCGCAATCACCCGGGCCTCTAACCCATCAACAGCCTTCGGCTCCCGTCCCAATGCCGACGCCTCAACCCCCCTTATGGGACATCCACGCACTAATGCAAGCTCAGGCTCAAGCTCAGGCGCAAGCTCAGGCCCAAGCCCAGGCTCAAGCGCAAGCTCTCAGGAATCAGGACTTTTGGTTGATGGCTCTCGCCTCGAATCCTCCCAATTCCAACTCACCAATTTCGCCTACCTCCAACAACACGAGCAAAGCTTTAGCGCTTCCTGCGCCGGCTCAACATCAAATGCAGTCCTACGCCATGACACCGCAACATGCTGCTGCCATTCACGCGGCCCAGCAGCATGCCCAGCAACCTCAAGCACCATTTTTACTTTTTAATATGCCCTCTCGGTACCCAATTCTTCACCGGGCTCCTCAGTCTCACGGGCTCATGCCTTCTCTTATTCAAGCTCCACTCAATCCCGCCGCTTTGGTAGGTTTGAAGAGATCTTGGGAATCCGCTTTTCCAGCTGAAGCCACCAGCACCGCGGCTCCAAAACGAGGCCCCTGGCAAACTCCGGCTGGATTTCCCACCCAGGCCACCGCTCCCGGTTTGGCCTATCCTGCTCAATTTTATCCGCAAATATAGAGGCTGAGCTAACTGCAGTTTCTTGGCAAATTAGATGATTTTTTTAAAGCATAGTTTTTTGACGGAAAGATTAAACTAGTAAAATTCAGGACCCGGATCAAGTAACCGATTGCAATTTTAATCATATATAAACCGAAATATTAAAAAGGCAGGAAAGTAGTATCAAAAGGAGCCATTTTGGGTGAAGTAGCGAAATGAAACTAGGATCCTTCTGACAAAAAACGTGACTTTTTCACCACACGTGACAATAAGTTAAGATATTATTAAGTGCCTCACTTTCTTGGATTCATCTGCAATCTTGATTTTTATCAGCCGAATGCATCGCCTCCAACCTCTTGGCATCCAGAAAGTAAATGAATCCACGAGATATCACTTTGATCAGGCAGTCGTTGCATGGCATTAAAGAAAGGGTAAAAATAAAAGTAAGGTTTAGGCTCTTCGCAAGTATAAACAGAAATAATTTTTTCAGCAATAATAAAAGCAGAAAGAATACATCTCTCATACCTAATATAAATATAATAAACTATAATTATTAAAAGACACAATAGAAATTTCCGTAAGGAAAATTGTCAACGAAGTCAAAATTGCCAATACGAAAAATTATCAAAAAATTGTTTGAATTAATATTATTTAATAATTAAAAATAAAAATTGACTAGAGTTTCCATGGAGGAGTACCATAGTGATTTGATGAAAAATGTTCTGACAATATGCAAGTTATTTTTAAAATATTTTTTTTACAATTTAAAAAATTCAAATGTTTTTGAAAAAATACACATTTTCACAACATTTTTCGTTAACTAGTTTCTAGTAAATTTCCACAAAATAACAAAAAAACAAGATTGTAAATTATTTAATTTGATTTTGAAAATACATTTTCACCAAGGTTGAAAGCTCTAAAAAGGTAATCTAAAAATTCAATTGTGTTAATATTAAACCGTTTTTTCCATGAATCTTTTGATTTTAATAATCATAGTTACGTCTATTATTACTGAAAAAAATGTTTTCATTTCTAAAGAGCTTTAAATTTTTAATGAGGTATTTTTACTCTTGTTTTAAAACAAATGCAATAGCGTCGATGCATGCGGGAGTTTTTTTTTATCTAAATACGTGCCTGACTTCAAAGATAATTGTAAAGAAAGGTTATTCCTTAAGAAAAGAAATATTATTTTCACGACTTATTTAAAAAATAAATCTTCCATAAAATGGAACCCATTTGAAGTCAGATTCGTAATCATTTGCAGCTTTTTCTAAAATTTGAAAAGAAGTCGAGTATGCAGATTTTTCTTATGATTTGAGGTTCCCTATACGTAAGTTTTGATATTGCATTTTTTTCTAATCAAACTCGTGATGATATATTTACACCAGTGTTTCGTCCGAAAGGACAAACCAAGTGCCTTAATTGCTTCAAGATTTTGAGACTTTATATTGAATTCCATATATTTATGGTGATAAAAGAGTACTTAGAAATGATCGTTGCATTTACCTTGATCGACAAGTGAAAGGTATTATTTTTTTATGAATTATTAAAATATATAATATTATATATGAATATTTAGAAAATCTTATCGTTTAGAATTATTCTTTAATGTATAGTTTATTTAGTCTTTTCTTCTCATTCCTTAGTAGATTTTCTAGTTGCTATGACAACTGGTTGTTGCTAGTTTTACATTCCGAAAATCGTGTGCGTGTTCTGTACAAAATATTTCTAAACCCCTACAATTAATCAGAATATATATTTTGATAGAATCTATCTGATTAAAGCAGCTTTTGAGAGCAGCTAGATATTATATTGGAGGTAGGCGCTTTTTTGCAATTCCCTCAACATTCCTTATTTAACATTCCTCATTTTCCCTCAAGAAAGAGACAACATTTCGCAATAATTAAGATTTGAAAGTACAAAGGAGCTGAAGCGTTTAGTACTTAAAAATGCTCCTTGCTATTTCTGATGGACAATTATTTTACACTAGTGTTCAAGAATTATTGTTAATGGGAGCACTGGGTGCTAGTCTCCTGATCTTTTGATCTTTGTCCTTTTTTAATTCATTTGAATTCGTCCCTGAAGGGTTCTTCAGTGTTCCGTTTATTATATTTAATTTAGAGATTCGACTTTTCAGCAAAGGATTTTTATTCTTGAGAATCGAATAAATTAGTACAATTGAAATTCTTTGCTGAAAAACTACAGCTTCTAATTTTAGAGATTAGTACTTTCGGTGTCTCATATTCTACGCAGGGCTTACCACACCTTATTTGGGAGTCCAAGAAATATCTCGAGGATAAGCTTGTGGAAATTCTTGTAGACCAAAAATAGAACTCATGTTAAAATTTCAAAACTCGAATGTCTTCCACATCTCCAAACTTTGAATATGAAATATTCCGATTTCCACGAGCGAATTCTCGATTTTCCTAGGCGCAATGGATAAGGACTCTGGCTAAATATACCTGATTCTTGCCAAGCTTGTACGTTTAATAAATAAAAAACAGAATGCGGAGATCTTTTATTGCGCCAGGAAAATATTTTAGTAAATTGGTTGAACGCATGTAGTGGGATGTGGAGGGTCATACATCTTTGTTATTACGGAAGAAAGGTCATCTCGAAGATGTATCATGTGTTTTTATTATCGTATGGTTGACGTCTTGCACACAGGCGTTCTTTAAATATGTGGTAGCGAGTAGTAGGTATTTTTATTTAATTTCCTCGGATCGGCTGATACCTAGTCTTCCGTCAGAAATAGTCGACTCTAAAATAACTTATACATCTAAGTTTAAGTCTTAAGTTTTTCATGATTGTATTGTATTGATGGTTCAAAGTTCAAGTCACATTTCTGATTGAAGCGATCAAGAATTGAAAACTTGAGAATAGTTGTAACGACTCTTTAATCATGTGCATCAAAGAGTGGAGAATTGAGGAACAACTTTCGGCTTGTATATTTTAAAGCGACCCAATATTGAAATTTGATTTCCGCGCTACAGTTATAAGTACAGACTAAATTCGTGCATACCAGAGATATCCGCGTTCTTCCATTACTGATACAGACCAGCAGCACTGGTCGTAAGGGTGGAGTCCCATAGTAGCGCTAAACTGGTCGCAATATACATATCACTGGACATTTCAACCAATGAAAGATTTTCTGTAGCTTACTAGGAGAATATCATTGGCTGAACTGTCTAGTGAATTGACGTATTGCGCCAAGATTAACGCATAGGACGCCACCTTGAGGCGCTAAATACAATGTGATTTACATCATGACAATTTCGAATTAGAAAGCTTTTAAATCCTACACTTTAAAGCCTGAAATTTGGTCACCATTTCTCTGCTTAACAAAGAGATTCTAACATAAAAATTATAATTAAAAATTTTCTCAGGTATTCTGATCCAAGTGAAAACATTTTTTTCGTGTTAAAAAGATTTTTACACTTCTTTGTGGTGTCTTTTCTTCGGTTTTCGTTTAATTAGTAATGGTAAATCGGTGGTTAAGTTGCGTCCTGAAATTACCTAATTCGTGCACATGCATCGCATCACTCCGTTGGCTTTCGCTGGATTCATGCGACGAATATCATGGGCAAAGATTATTTATAAATTCTAATAATTAAATTATTCTATTTACTATTTTCTGTACTAACTGGACATAAGCTGCATTATAACGTGACCCTGTGTCAAATGTGTTGTCTGGTTTGTGGATGGCTAACAACTGGTGATTGACGGCGTCGCTTTCTGTTTATGTGCGTCAAATTCTCGTCTTAGGTACGACTAGGCTACACTTGTAAAACAATTTCGTCGGATTTTATAATTTTAAGTTCTGTCTCTCTTTCCCTGGAAATATTCGCAGCACGCATGAGCTCATAATAATTTTTTTTCTTCGTCCGCCGACATTTTCACGGCAATTTTTTTTGTTGATTTGTTAATTTCTATCCTGTGTTTTAAAATTTCGCACCATTATCTGAATCCCACACCTAGCTAGTATAAAACCTCTTAATTTCGACGTGATTGTGGCGCGAATTTCAAAGTAAGAGATTTTCTTTTTTCGTTTCATAAATTAAATTTTTCACTGCTGGGTAGCTTTTGATTTCTTAATTAACCGAATTTAATCCATTTATTTGCATAAGCTGGGAAAATGTCACGGACAGAAATTTAGAGGGCCTCTTTTGTCTCCAGGAACTAGATAAAATTTTGGCTTCAAAAATAGTTCTCAATTTCGATTTTGAAATTAAAAATAAAATTATTTTTTTGAAATATTTTGGCTTTGCTGGTGCACAGATATTCAAAGGGGATCAGAATTATGGGATCATTTAGGATACATTGAGAAATATTTTGTTTATTATTGATAATTAGGCTTCAATTCTGTTTTTTTCTAAACCAGAGCCTTTTTGCATATGCCTGCTTAGAGTTCTAAAACGAATTTTAATTTAGAGATTTTTCAATTCGCTCCCTTCTAGTTTTAATAAATTTCTGACAATTCTAAATTCGCAGCTGTAAATTTAAAAACGGTAGACATGCATCTTACAGTTTAAATTGCGCACCCAAATCGTAAACCCACGCTTGAAAAAAAAAACCTAAAAATTTGACGATTTTGGCCATTTTAACTGTAAGTTCAAGTTGTAAGACATTCTTTTCTCGATATCAATAATACGAGAATGATTTATACAAATTAAAATGAATATGAATATTTTAGAACACTAAAGCAGCCAACTTTTTGAGAAAAAAATAGGCTTTTTATAAGCTTTTGCCTCTGCCCTAGCGAAAGCTAACTAATGATCATGCACCAATGCACTACGTAGCGCAATGGAATGGGATGAAGTCTCGATGTCTCGATAATAATAAATCTCGTTAGAGGAATTCATTATAACTACACGTAATATTGGGAGCTAGGAAACACACTTCTACACGGACGTACGAGTACATCTACACGCACAACTGTTTTTTACTGTGAACTCTGTATATCAATGATTATATACCAATAATCAATAATCATGTTTAATAAATGTAATCGTGTCTCGTGGATATCTTTAAGCTTGCCGGGTTGGTGGTTTTTTATCCTTGATACCTTGCAGGGAGGTCGTACTTTTCTATCCGCCCCGGTTTCTCCATCTTCGTAAATCTAAAAATCAATTTGAAGATGATTAAACCGACTCTCTATCTCAGAAATTTTTTCGGGTTATAAATTTTGTATTGAAAAAAAGAGGGAAAATATGCCTGCGTGTTTGATCAAGGAGAGAATTTTTGCATGAGATTCATCAGAATATTTTGCTTTTTCATATCTGGTTGCATGCATTTTTTGGAGGCAGAATCCTAAATTTCAATGTTGATGAAGTATGTAGGCGGGTAGAAAAAAGTACGGTCATCAATCC
This sequence comes from Druon quercuslanigerum, assembly GCA_010014905.2. NCBI lineage: Eukaryota > Metazoa > Arthropoda > Insecta > Hymenoptera > Cynipidae > Druon > Druon quercuslanigerum. Next base: position 11,809 of record JAAAKG020178520.1, read on the forward strand.
TGTTACGTTCTTCATAGAAATTTCACGGGGCTCGCAGGTATCTTTGGTGCGTAACGAATCAGTTGAGAATTCTGTGTGGCAACACACATTGGGAGTTTCTGTCACTATTTTTAATCTCCATTCCCTTTTTTCTAAGCTATCTTGCCCTTTTTCTATCACCCAAGCTATTATCGCTCATTTTTCACCTTTAGGCTGGTTTATCATTTAATTTTTTAAGGCTCTTTTTATGGTGAGGGTGTAGAAACTTAATATAATTTTTAAAGCTTTGAAAACTATTGTATATTATTATTATTTTAATTTATGCAATTTAATTTTCCCGCTATTGTAATGTCACATTTAAACGTAACCTTTATTTTTGACGCGATTGTGGCGCAAAATTAAATTGAAGAATAAATCAGCCTGGAAAGCTCTGGTGTTTTTCCCAAGTGGTGGAAGTTTAGGAAACTAGTCAGTGGCATCGAATTTTTTATGGGTCGTAGAAAAATATCCGTCTTTGGGAAGTGTTTACTCATTTTATTTATTTTTTCACGCAAAACCGACTTCAAGTTCTGAGATTTTTCTTTCTAACTTAGTTATGGAATTGAATACAAGTAATGGAAAATTGTATGCTCTTTTTTTGAAATTTGAAACCTAAAATTGTAACCGAGAAACAATGAAGGAAAAGTTAAGCTTGTCAACTGATGAGACCTGAATTTGGACAATTGTTAAAATCTCTAAATATCAAACTTAACTCAGAAAATATTGATATGTATGGTTTGTACCTTAGCATCTCTGTTCCATTAAAAATAAACTGGTTTTTATTAAAAGTTTTGGAACTGGTTGTGCAGTCAATTTAAATGGATAAAGGACCAAATTTTCATGTTTATTTCTGTTGATTCCAATAAAACGATTATTCGTGCTTAACTCTTCATTTTTAAACTCAAGCACTTTAGTTTAAGTATAATTAATTTTGATGATACGAAAAAACTTCAGAACTTATTTTAAAAAAATTAATTTAATATTGAAAGTGAGTTTAAACATTGTTTTACGTTTTTAGTTAATATTAGTACTATTTACTAACAAAAATTACCAGAGATGCCTGCTTACAACCCCTGAGTGCACAAAACAGAATTGTAAATTGAAATTTCTATTACAAATAGAAAGTTTTAAGATTGTAGAGATCTACGCAAATTATGAAGATTAATAGCATATTTTTATGACTAAAAATATAAATAGAGTAGTAAATTGAATTTATAAGTTAATTAAATGATAAAATTTCCATTTGCAAGTCTGACAAATAGATTATTAGGTTCATTTTTTATTTATTATTATATGCGAATTGGCGTTGAAATATTCCCGTAACATACTGCATTGTCAATTTAAACATCAGACTCCTAAGTTTGTACGTTATTTTCACGATTTTTTTTATGGATAATCCTTTTCACTTTAATTTAAATCTTGCAGAACTTATTGTTTCTTTGTTGGTGAGGCTGTGGTTATTGACTATTATACCCGTTTCTGTTTGCCACTCAACATTCATCTGGAAATCAAAAAGTAATTAGGGTTAATTTTTACTAAGGTGTTTTAGAATTCTCAACAACCTTTAACAATTCTCAACAGTTTTATAATTTAGGTAATAATTGACTTTATGTATTTAAAGTATAATTCTCTACAAAAGATTCATTCTATTAACGTCCGAATTAGCTTTACGATCCAGCAATAATCCCATGTAAAGATAGATTCTATTTCATTAAAAAAATACATACTGCTACATTTTATAACGTTAAAAAAAAGAGAACATCTTGGAATTTAAAGTTGTCGCAGAAATAAAATATTCTTTTCTATTTATCGGGGTATTTGATTTTTATGATTTCTGGAGGATTTTGGTGGCATGGAGCTTGGAAACGTATAAATCAGATTAATTAGTTTTCACATTTTGTAACTCTAAATATTGCTACGTTCAACCTATTGACTACAAGCTTGACGATACCAACGGGTTTTGATGTGTGGTGCTGTTTACGATGTATCCGGGGCCTGTGCTGTGACTGGTGAACGGTGAACGGACAATGATTGCCCATTTGAGCGAATCGTTCGCTAAAAAAATCTCATCGTACCACTGTTCCTTCGATAAAATTTAAAATATCAATGAATACTGGCTTTTAATCATTTTGGACGCTTCCACATTTGAATGCTTTTCAATGTCTGTCCCTTCGACTGAAAAATGATCCTCGTAAGTTTTTAAATGAAAAATTTGGCGTCACAGTCACGCCAAAATGGTAATGAAACATTTTATTTGCGCAATTAACTAATTAAACAAAAAAACATGTTGCAAAAATTTGTTACATGCACAAAAAGCGGCTATTTCTAGTTTCTCCTTTAAATTGTCATTACAAAAATTATTTGCAAAAAATTCACCAAAATTTGTAACATCATGAGAAAATTAAAATTTTTTAAATTCAAAAACCCATCAGAAAAAATTAATCGATTTCAAAATTTGGTATTGCTTCTTTCAGATACCAAACTTCAACAAGGCATTTCTCAGCTAAAACCATTGAATTAATTTCAGGATTTTCACTCCGCCCCAATTGTAAAGCAATATTTCTATCTTCTATTTTGGTATTTTTATAATTTGCTGATTTTAATGTTTACAAATAATTTAAAACCAAAGTTTGGAAGCTTCCTATTCCAGTTGATTTATAATCCCAGTTGGCACCGGGACATCCTGAAGACGTCCGTATAATGTACTTGTATGTCATTTGACTGACTTTTTTAAGACATCATTCGGATCTTTTCTTGTCTTCAAAATTTTATTTGTTTGTTTCTAAATTAAAAAACTTCTAAATTCTTAACTAAATTTTCTTGGGTGGATAAAATAATAAAACGAAGAAAAAGAAGCCAAATAAAACCTATTATTTTCTAAGTTCAATAATTTTTTTCTGACTTTCTGGTTATGGTTACTCGATTAATAATCTTCTCACTTGTGACTGTCTTACTTCAATGCTCTAAAATTGCAACTCTTATATCTGTTCTCTTCTGTCCTTATATTTTTCTTCTTTAAATCGAAAACAGAGGTACGAGGTTGGTTTAATATTTTGTTTACAGTTAAAGACCAGTAAGAATAAGTATTACATTCCTGGTTCTCTGCAAGGAATGAGCTCTATTTATCATTTATAATTGTTATTTTCAAACTTTAATGTGGTGGCTGTGAGAAAGAAAGAGAGAGTGGATTTGGTAATTCAACGTCGGGGCAAAAAAACGCAAAAGGTGGTTGCGACGTGTGCGTACAATTTACTGTATTATGTTATACAATGGTGCAGTGTGGATCGCGTTTTGGTAGCGGGACTTCTACGTACAATACTAACTTCTGTGCTTCCAGGTAGGCCAAGTCAATCATTATTCCTAAGCTGGTGAGGATTTAGGAGCCTTTTAGTACCAGGAAATTATGTATAACAAATTAAGAAGTTTTATTGGAAAAAAACTCATTTTCCGTTTAGGATAGAAGATAAGAGATGTAAAAGAAATTGTCTGCCTGAAACTTTTTATTTAACTTTGAGAAAGGTACCTGGCTCCTGATTCCTCATAAGAATTACGATATCATGTGGTTTAGAGCTCTCTAATTTTTACTATAAACAAAAGGGTATTTTGTGATTTGTTCTAAATGGTAAACATAGCTAGTATTCGTTTCATTTTGTATATAGAAATCATGGGTTCTCTTTCAATTTGGCTATTGGTGTTTCACGTATGCAAAATTAACTTTCTACTGGTGTCACAAATGGTTACAAGTTACAATTGCAACGCGTTTCAGTTCGAAACACTTTATTAACTCTATACAGCATTTAGTCATCCTGCATTCAGTAGATGAACAGAATTTTCAGTTTGTCTGGTAAAAAAGTTTAAATAAATTTCTGGTTTAAAATTAATGTATTATTTTATATAAAAGGGAAAGCTAGATTTCTCTGATCCTAAGGAAATATTTAATTGGAAATATTATAGAATCGTGGAGAAAATAAGTAATTAAAGATGGAAATGAATAATGATAGTAATGTTGTTATTTTGCAATATTTTATTTTACCAGGAGGCACGATGATGCCACCACCTCTCGCTACAACTGCAATGTTCCAGCCTCCACCATCGCTTCCAGCATTTCCTCCAACATTTTCGCCAATATTCTACTGGCCTCATCCCTCGCCTCCAGTGAGCCCGACAAATTACTATAATCATGGAAGCATTCCGACCATACCTCAGCAGGCAACACTGGTAAATCACAATTCTTTAAATTATTTGTAAAATTTATAAATAATTCTATTCGATGCTTGATTTGATCAGTTTCTAAAGAAATACTGTTATAAATTTTAAAAAGGTAAAAAGAAACTACTCCAATTAAAATTTTGCATCACAAACGTATGACCCAGTGGTGTCAGAACGCGGATACCTCTGGCATGCGCAGTAGTTATTCCTGTGTATTTTTAGGTTTTGTAACGCCATGTGTCAATTTAAAAATACACAGAATCACTACTGCGCATGCTATAGATATCCGCGTTCTAGCACCACTGATATGGCCACACTTGAACATAGCCTCTTATTTTGACCTTTCAATCATTGCATTTCGATGGTGCTGTCACCTACGATTAGCTTTGTATCATGAGCCTTATTTTCAACAACTTCAACCGAATTTTTTTCAACAGGCGCGCGTCATCTAGAAATGGTTCTCAAATTTGTATGATTTCAATGAAAAATGGATTAGCTTTCAAGATATCAGACTTGGAAACAGATTTTTCATTCATATATCTTTGTTAAAAATGTTCTAATCTGTGGACCTATAAAATATGAAATAGTGCGAATTCAACTCTTCACAGCTAATATTGTTTATAATTTATTTTTATTTTTCATGCTTCAATTTTGAAAACGTTTACTTTTAAGGGCTGGGAAGTTAAAATGCGTCATATGAACAGTACCGTCCAGAAATATGACGGCAAATAAAAAACTAGCGATTAAGATAAAGACAAACAAAATTATATTTATACTCACTCGGAAAAATTTCGATTTTTCTCATCTTAAATCCATTCCAAACTCGTGATTGAATTTTAAGTTTGTTAAATTTTGTACGCTTCCAAATGCTTCCAAGCTTTAAAGTTTTCAAATTGGACTGTTTTCTAATTTTTAAAGACTTCCTAGGGGCCGCACTTAAATTACGTTACGGATTATCGGCCGACTCCAGACCCCATCACCCCTTTTTAACAATGTAACCGTAACAAATTTACCCAATCCCCCTTCTTGAGCTGTTACGTTGCTACAAGACCTGGAAGACCTGTAAAAGTCATGGGATTTAAAAAAAGTTTAATAAACATGAAAATATCATGGAATTTTAAAATAAAGGTGTGCAAAACCTGGAAGTCATTGAATTTTGTAAAAATTACTGGAAAACTTAAGGGTAAGTCAAATATTCGACAAAGTGCAAGAATTAAATGGAAAGAAATGAAAGATTCAATGGGAAAAGCAAAAAGAAGTAGATGTTGAAGTAAAAATTCGCGAATTGATTAAATTTGGATTTTGAATAAAGACCATTTTATTAGTTCTTGCGATCTAAAAATTTTGTTTTAACTTTCTTAGAAAGTTCATAGTTTTTTGATATTAGTATTATTTTTATAAAAATATTATTGAATTCAATAAAACTTATTGATATGCCATGATAATTGCATTATAGTTTGTTACAATCCAATTTAATTGGCTGAATTGAAAAACAGTAAACCTGAAATTTTTTCAAAATTATATCTAGAAAACCTGCAAGTCGTGCAATTTTTTAACCAGACTCTTGTAGCAACCCTGCTAATTTAATTATGGCCCCTTATTTGAAATTGTTCCACTTACATTTATAATATGAGATAGACAATAAGTAGATAGTCAATAATTACTGTTTTTGTGTCCAAAATCAGAAAATAAAGATGGAAAAAGATTCGAATTCGATCGATCGTTTAATGTTTTTTAAGCAAGTACCACTTAAAAGTTTCCGCTTAAATAAATCTACGAAGTTGACAAGGCGCAGAAGAACTACTTTAAATCATTTTGAGTTTTATTTTCACAATTATTTTTGTATGGGCCAAAAAATAGCCCTAATTCACCATACTCCTTTCCTCGATTTTAAAAATTGTTCACAATGAAAAAATTTCGACTTCCCATTTGAAGTAAATTCCAAATTTTTGACTCTGAAATTGCAATCTGCCGAATTGAAGCGCCTGATACATAAAAGGAAATACATAATTGTTTTGTGTGAGTGTGTGGGAAAGAAGGGGGGGGGGGGCTCTGGTCACTTGGTATGTTTGAGCGACGCAAAGAAGAGGCCCCCACTCTCACGAAATATTTAATTCTTTATCTTCTTTTTGCATCCGACGCCTCAATCTTGCACGCTTCCAAGTCTTAACGTTTTTAAATTGCTCTGATTTTAAATCTTCTTAAGTGAGTCATTTCAACCATTTTTAATTGAATATAAATTGGCGCAAATTCAAAATTTTTCAGTGCTTGAATTTGTACATTTTTGTTCGTTAAAATGTAAAAAAAATTAACGCCTAAAATATATTATCCTCTATTAACTCTCTTTTACACTCTATTTCTTAACTCAAATAATTAAACACTTTGATTTATGTAAATTTGAATGTTTTCTATTTTCAAAAACTTGGAAGTAGATTATATTTAAATTGTGGCTTTTTAATTTTTTAAAGATGTTAAATTTGAAAAGTTATATATATATATATATATATATAATAAATATATATTATATATTCAAAAAAGGGTTAAAGAAGAATCACAGAGTCCCACTGGGAACAACTGACATCTAAAAATGACACCGGCCTCCATTAGAACCGCGGTAAATAACACATACAGCCACGTCTCATGACACTGAGATGAGTGGTCTCAGGGCACGATGAAATCGCAACGACAGCCCAATGAAATCCTCGCGTGTTTTGAGGACACGAAGCGACTCAAGGATGACAGCTTTTTGCATCCACCTCGCAAGCGCCTTGGCATTTTTTTGGGACGCGAATGTAGCTTTAAGGTTACGAACCATTGATAATTTCGCAGTTCCGAGAGCACCGATCACAAGGATAATTACTTTAACGAATATTCTGGGTCGACCTGAGCCGGGAATTAAATCACGAAAATAGTTCGTTGCTCGAAGTCTTTGAGATTGATGTCGAACTTCGAGTGTGCAATGGAGACTGCTGTCCAAAAATCGTAGTTCCAAAAAATTTCCCATTTCTCGTTTTGATCAGTTGACTTACATCTCCTTCGGAGCGTTCGGTAGGGCAGGGCCGCGGCCAAGACCGTAAGAGCGGCAAAGATTTTCAAGTCAAGCACCGTTAGGGTCGCATTATGTTTGTAGAGATAGGATGTGCATGACACGCTCTGCAACTAACGCTGGGAACTTCTTGACACAAAAAATGCAGTCAAGGTCTACTAAGGTGGAAATTACACCGTCCTGGCATGACAAAATTAAACCCTCTGTACCTAAATTGAACCGCCGCATCGTAGAACGGGATTTAGACGTTCGGGGGCCTCCCATTTTATATCCCGTTCTGCAATGCGGCGGTTTAATTCGGCCCTAATGGTCTGAGAAAAGCAAAAGTTTGCTGCTTCGACAAGGTCTGTCTTTCTACATTTATGAGAAAGTTTTCGTGCAATTTTTTGTCGAGTAGCTGTTGTCAGTATTTTTCAACCTCTGCTTTCTTTTTTTCGGCTTTTAGATGTGAAGCTTCTGATGTTAAAATTCAGGCCAAGGGTCACGGCCAACTGCTCCGCAGCTTTGTAAAGGAACGCTCCTTTGTCAATCATCTGGTGTTTCCTAATTATATTTAGAAGGGCATCTCGACTGTTTGACAAAAAATAGTGTATGACACTCGGCCCCTAAGTACCACTCAGGGTCCTTTTATAACAAATATCTATTTGGAATAATTCCTTCTTTAATTCTAATCTGAAATTGAAATGAAAAATAATGAATGGAAATATAAAATGAACACATTTTTATCATAATGTAAAGGTATTACTTTTGATGGTTGGATTTTGTTTACGATGGTGTCTGTCTGTCTTCGTCTTTGTACTGTAAACTGTTATAATACAGTAATAAAAAGAAAGATCGAGATGATATGCAAAGTACGAAAAAATATGAAATTACAAGCGATGTTCACTCATAAAGGATCTACGCCTTTTTGATAGGATACGTAGTTTTTTTTTGCGATCGACAAAAATATAACAAAATGGTAATTGACAAAATTATTCATTTAAAAAAGATCTGCAAACTTGTATTTAACCATTTTTTGATAAGACGCGTAGGCTTCATTTTAATCATGATAAATAGCACAAAATTCTTTTTTTTTTTACTATAAAAGCGACACAAGATACAATAAAATGTGAATACCAAAAATTCTCACGTAAAAAAAAAAATAAATTTCTTGGTCGCCATTTTTCGAAACGGCACAAGACATAATAAAATTTTTAATGAAAAAATTGTTTGCCTAAATTAGATCTGAAAATTTTCAAAAGTGACACGATACCTATTTAGCTTCCAAATTTTTCGTATAAAACGAAGCGCGAAATAAAATGATAAGACTGTATTGGTTCGGGCCAAAGGAGCTTTATCAAAAGAGAATTGATAAAGACCAAAGTGGATCTATACATAAAAACCGTTGAAGTATGGGGTTCATTCTGCAAAAATAATTTTAGGTGGCTGCACCCAGCCGAGTACTAGACCCGCTGTTGATTAGAGACGATTTTCAATATAAAGCTTGATATGTCGTTGCCTTTAATTGAATATATGAGGGTAAATAAACTTTAAACATATATTCAGTGCTCATATACGAAAGTAAATTATATACTCTCTTAAACTGAACGCGTCAAATTTTTACTAGTTGAATCAGTATTTTGCATTATCACTGGTGAATCAGTGATTTTCCAACTTTGACTGGGTGAAACAGTAAGTGACTTAAGTGAAACAGCGCTACGTAATGCTTGGACAGTCCCAAATTTGCAAGAAGTACAAAGACCGAGCGTCCTACTTGTTTCCATTTTAATTGAAAATGGTTCAGCCTTCAAAGTATCAAACGTAAAAAGACATTTTTAATTTCTTGGCGCTTTAAAATTCAAAAATCAATTTTTTCAACTCTTCACCTTGAAATTTTTCACATTTTTACGACGTCAATCACAAATTTCTTATATAATATTGTTTAACTGAGCGGAGGGAGGTTTAACCCATTGCAACCTAAAGGTCTTCGCACTAAACTGCTTTCTGTAGAATGTAACTTTAGAATTATGTACAAGTATCTTTAGCACAAAATTAAAATTAAATTTGGGCTTCTTTTTCCAAAAACGTTAATTGTTAATAATTCTAATTTTTGTTAAATTTTCAAAATTATCGCTCGGAACGTTATTAAGTGAGTAAAATAAGGGCACAATGCCTTTTTAGGAAAAAGCTTATTTAAACATTCTTGGACTGTAATTATTTCTGAGTAAGGAGTTTCCAAATTTATATATTCATTTAAACTGAACTACCGATACGATTTTTTTTAAGTGGCTCTTGTGTGAGCATCGATGTGCACATGCACAAAGCCGTCAACATGTTTGCTTATTATGTCTTGCAAATATACGGCTACCTACAGAACAGATTACAATTCCCTGGTAGTACAATGTTTCAAATGCGAAGAAAACGAAAAGGGATTAGGATTTTTTAGTGAATAAGTAATGGAATCCGTTCACTTTGATTTTATTACTATTGGGATACAGTGGTAATCTCGAATATGTAGTAGATATGCTTGCGGTATGAGAATACAATGACAATCATGTGTGAGGTTAATAATTGCTTCTACTTCATTTTAAACTTCAGTTTGCATGGAAACTCATTTTTCCCACTTATATTCAAAACTTCAATAAATAATTAAGTTCTCAAAAAGGAACTCACTGTTTAAGAACTAATGGCGCCCGTACGTAAAATTTGCAAAGAAAATATTCCAAAATAGAGGTTTTTGAAAAAAGGACTCCAGACATGATTTGAATTTTATGCTTAAGATAGTTGCACATCATCCAGAAGTTGCATTCTACAGAACGCCGTTCATCATCTGAAAAACTTTTCAGTTTATAATATTTTTTTTATTCTTAATGTTTTAATTTTGAAAAGGTTTACTTTTAAAGGCTGTGCATTTAAAGCGCGTAACTATATGTGACCGTCCGCAAAGAAAGGGACCTAACACGGGAAAATTCGATTTCTAGTTTTTTACACCAATCGATAGTTTTTTATACATATATGTAGTACCACATATGTAGTTATCTTGTCAATTTTTTTTAAAAGAAAAGAGATCTCCAAACTTAGAAAGAATCAAGTATTTTAAAAACCATATCCTATTTTTTAAATACCCTATTTCCTCTATTATTCAACACTTTTAATTAATTTTATACTGCTTTTTTGCAGTTGACACCAGCAGAAATACTTCAGGCTCCACCAGAGACTCGTTTGGAGTTGATTCCACCGCCAGGCTTAGGCAAACACTTTCCTCTATCCGATCGTACGCTTTACCTGTTGCATCTCTCCAAGCACCACGCAACTAGTACAACATTGAACTGTTCCTAGTTCCAAGTTTTAACAAGCAAAAGCTGAACCGGTCAAATTCCCAACAAGTCAATGCCTTGCCTCGTCTGAAAGATACTTCGTGTGATCTTATTTTCTTTTTATCTTCAAGAGTTCCCGCCTGGAGTCTACTGGACACGAAGGTCAGCAGGTGCTGATCACCGGACGATTAGAAATACATATAAAAAGAACTGAAAAAAAAAACAAAAAGAAACAAGCCAAACAAAATAGGTAGAGGCCACCTCGAAAAGAGCCAAAATAACCAGAAGAACTAAAAGAAAAGTCAATTTCAGCCTTGTTTACAATAACTATAATTATTTTTCTATCTCCCAAAAAACCGTTAGCCTCTTATAGAAAAAAAAGAGAAACTTTGCATCACAGTTAAATAATTCTTCAAAGATAATTGTTAAAATTAAAATATTCCTAAAAGGATTTTCTCTTACGTTTTAAGTGTTGAAATTGTTAATTTTTAAATATATTTTTATTTTTTCTGGATTTAGGACAATCTATTAAATGGATGGATTCATGCGTCCATTTGCAGCTCCTGCTACCCTTCGTCGAAGAAAGCTCTCGTAGTCTTTGACGTGCCCAAGAATAGCACAATCTTTCTAGTCTAGAGACAGAGCCAGCCTAGCGTACACATTTGCAATATCTCATTAGAAAGCTAGAGCCTCTCTTTTTATCGTAATTGAGGTTCAAGAATTCGTCCTACGATAATACGATCATATCGTCAACGTTTTATTCAATCAATTTAAAAAATGCTTTATATGTAACTAGTATACCTACAACTTCATTCTTATTGGGACCTTTTTTTCGATATGCATTTCTAAAACAGTGCTTGTAACTTAAATTACAATAAGAAACATTTGCCATTTTAAATTTGCGCCATCCGGGTTAACGTTATTCTGTCAGGGAGGTTCGTCTCGGATGAAAACCTCCTCCACCTTTGTCTTCATACGCGTAGAAGACAAAATCAGAGATATGTCAAATATTTGTTTTCACCTGGGACTAACCTTTCAGACACAATTACCTTAACTTGAAGTGCTCTGGTTGCGAAATTCTGGCACTTAATTTAATTCTTTTTTCTTTATAAAAGTTACGAGCACGTATTAAAGATAAAATTTCAAATGTGAATTAGCACTTTTTCTAATTTTGAACTTTTTTATGTTATAATCAGGCCCTCCAATCCTCCATGTATTTCACCAATTGAAGTTATTGATTAAAAAGTACCTTTCGCAAACCCTACCGCTGCGCCACATTCGCCTCGACGCAGGCAAAAGTCTCATCAGTAATGATGGTCATATTTTTGCGTGGTGTCTGTCATATTTTTTCAAGCATTTTATTAAGGTATATATTATACTAATACGATTATTTTTAACATCGAAATTAATTTATATTTATATAAAAGTATACAAACTTCTAAAGACGGAAAAACTGTCTGGTGGAAAACTGGACAAAATTTGTAAAATATACCATTACTGTTGATGACTAAATATTACTTGATAAAAACTAAATATACTCATAATTTGAATATGTTCCCACAAAATACAGCAAATGACAGACAATGCCAAATTTAAAGTGATCATCACTGATGCTGCTTTGCCTGGTTAGAATATAGTTTTCCCATACAGGAAACTATAATAAAGTCCAAAGTCGATATAACTAGACAGGTCGCGCCGGGGCCGCCGATTTTACTAATCTATTAATACGTGTATGTATTTATATCTTTTATTGTTGTTAATTATCTATGTGCGAGAATAACGTATGTAGTACTGCGAATTTTTCGTAATTTAATATTCACCCTCGGAAACTAATATATATATATATATATATATATATATATAAATCCATTGCGTAAATCTCCATTTCGCGAAACGAAAGCATAATATGCGATATTACTGTCTTCGTGCGAAGTGAAACAACAAATATTACAACAGTCTTCCGTACAGTTCTTTATATTCTTTTTTTTTTAGAAACGTACGTATTGAAAATAAGTTCTCTTCTTCTGGAAACTCATCTTTCCTTCCAGATCTTTTTGTAAAAATTTTAGGATATTTAAGAAATTTCAGATAATTATTGTAAATTATGCCGCTTTTTGATCTCTTAGCGATCAATAATGTCTTCTAACCAGGACTTGATATTTTCTCTTAAATTAACTAGGATCGAAGAGAAAATATTACATTTAAATGAGTTATCCTAGATTTCGCGTCAAAATGTATGCCAGGCTTAAACATAACCTCTTAAAAAAATTTAATTCTGGCGCCAAATTTAAATTCCGAAATGTCTCTCGATTCTAGTTTCCATTTCCTTTAAATAATCTTTCGTTTTTAATGTAAATCTAATCGTAGTGTTTGCGTAATTTGAGTGTAATAGTGTAAAAATCTACGTGATTGATTATTTTATCGACTGTATCATTGATGCCAATAATTAATGATCTGCACACCTTTGAACCGTGATGAAATTTCACTTTGGTAGTCGCAGTCAATAGGTGCAATTCTTAGGCCTCTAATGATATTTCTGTGCAATAATAATAAATGTCGGACCGAAGCCTCGAGAATAACTTGGAAGATCTAAAAGGTGATTTTCAATCAATATTTAATTTTAGTATTCACAACAAAATTCAGAAAATAAGAAACTCACTTTTATTTTTGAGATCTTCCACGTTATTGGCTGCATCTTAAATACGGTATCCGACAAGAATACCTAATAAATACACATAAATATTTAAATTATATTAATATATTGTGTAGCGAGTATATAGTTAGCAAAATTAAATCTGCAGTTTTACATCCTTCACTTTTCCTCTTGTAATTAATTATTCAGAGAATGAATGAAGAATTAAATCTGCTTCGTGTAGTCTTAATATATGTTCTTTAGAGATTATATTTCAATTACAAATAGTTGTATCTACAAAATAGATATGATCTCCTTTATTTCAAAAATTAATATGTTTTATATCTGTTTCGAAAAAAATGAAATTTTTATTTTAGGACGATCTTCGTTAAACACAGTCTTTGTGATTTATTTTCGATGTGCAAGAAATGATGAAAAATTTCTCTGAGAAATTGAATTAATTTTATTATCGACTATATATTATTGAAACTTTTTATTATTCGAATTTCCAGAGGAATTTTTCAATTAGAATTTAAATAGCGACTTATTTACGCTCAAGGGGCGAGTCTGAGGCAAATTTGCCAGGAAATTGATATTGTTCTCTGGACTGAATTTCAAAGAAAAGTAATAAAACGATAAGTATGAGACGTAGAAAGGCGCTGATCGAATTTGTTATAATTTTAAGGATCGTAAAGCGTGAATGTAAATAGGATCGCGGCGAGTGTTCAGAAAGAAAGCGAATGATTATGAGAAAGAAGTTTGCGCATTGCCTGTTGCAATTATTTTAAACGTTAAAAAATTAATGACTGTTTTAAATTCTGCTCATTTTTTTATTTTCCACTTAGTGAAATTTAAATTTCGAGCCGTAATAGTAATGCCACGTTCAAACATTACCTCTACTTCTGAGGTCACTGTGACTCTGTGACTGATTTTGTTTCTAAATTGAGATGAAAATATAAAATAGAATAATATTATATTATTAAAAAATTGAACGCTCAACATGACAATAGCTATATTTTATATATTGCGAAACAGTGATTGCCTTCTTCACGAGAGATAACATATCATAGAAACCTAGAAAGATTGTAGATATGTACGATGTACTTTTTACGTTTACAATTAAATACAAATACAAATATAGTCGTAATTCGCATCATGGCGATGCTCAAACGCTGCGAAGAAAAAAAATAGGATAAGAAATCCTTAGAATTTTAAAAATTGAGTTTTGGCGTGATCGTATTGCAGAGAAACGACTTTCTAAACTTTTAATTTGTAATGTAATACGATTGTATACAAATTATTTTCATAGATTTATGTTATATTATAT
>JAAAKG020178531.1:0-26333 GCA_010014905.2 Druon quercuslanigerum
AATTTTTATTATGAAAATTTGTATTCGCGCCTTTGTAATTTTGATTTTTATTTCGACCTTTAGAAAAATTTTGCTTTTTATTATTTGAGTTTACTGCATTTATCGTAGGTATTTTATGAATTTCAGCGGCATCTTTCGCTGATAATTCCATTCCAACCGCAGTTTCAAGAGCCTTAGTCAACGTTATGTTTTTTGTTTTCAGTAAACGATTTTGTATACGCTCGCTTCGTAAACCGAATGTAAATTGGTTTCTTAACGCAGTGTCTAAATACGTACCAAAATTACAGTTAATCGCTAGTTTCTGAAGCGCTGTCAAGAACTGCTGGGCATTCTCCCCCTCTTGCTGCTTTCTCTGGTGAAATCGAAAATTTTCTGCAATTTCCAATGGTGCTGGGTTGTAGTACTGCTTCATAAGGTCAACTAAATCGGTGTAGGATTTTGAAGTTGGTTCATTTGGAGCCATTTTGTCACAGAGTATGTCGTATGGTTCTGCTCCCATGTAATGCAGAAGGTACTGCTTTTTACTCTCCTCGGACGTCACATTAAAAATTGCAAAGGCTCCTTCCAAGCGCTTGACCCAACGATCCCAGCGGAATCTTGTGCTATCATAAGATTCAATTGTAAATACAGTGTGTACTGTAGGTGAGGTGACTGTGGCCATTGCACTACGTTAAAGTATAATGCATAAACGTTTAAATTCACCGAACGTTTATGTGTACTATATGCACTTCGTACGTATTTTAAGTATTTTTATATATTTGTTCGTAAACACCGGCACTTTGTAATTCGTAAAATTCGTAATTCGTAAATTCGCGTGCAGTTCGAACTAATCCTTGTCGCCACTGTTAGGTTTGCAAGTATGAAGAAAGTAAATGTAATAATGTTCACCGCAGTTAAATAGAACCACTTATTTATTATAAGGTATAAGACGTATATTATTGCGTGTACAATCGATAAGTGTGTACAGCTTGAAAGCCGGTGACTATCTGCTCCTGGATTGAGCTCCCGAAAGTCGTTCCTGGTGCCCGTACGCACGCACATCCATATATACTTTACGCAACTCTCAATATTTATAGGAGACAAAAATATATACAAGTATACAACTAAGGTATTCATTCGCATCCTATCAGCTTATATACAGGGTCTGACTATAATCACGCTTGATTACTGACTGACAGCTGCATTCATCGCACAGTAGAAAAAGCGGTAAAGGGTAGATCGCTGCACCTGATGCACAGCATGACCACGAAAGTAAAAATAATATCATCTATGTGTTTTCTCAAAGGGTTATTTTAAGTGAAAATTTAAACTGCATTGCTGCATCTTTATTAATCATGAATTGATGAAAGGCCGTGCTGAAATGTAAGTAAACGGTTCGATCGGAAACGCGTACCTACTAATTCGCGACCGACTGCCTTCGTTGAGTAGAAAGAGGCAGTAAAGCTTAGAAACAGTTCATTCGTTTAAGAATTAATGGAAAGAAGTTGATTGTGCCTATTATATAAAGCTTTAATTTTAACTTTCTTTTGTCGTTTAAATTGAATGAATTTGATAATATTAATTATTTTGTAAGATTTTCATCCACGTGCGATAAGTTCGTGAACGAGAGATTCTTAAAATGGAATTAATCTTTTTTTTCCTAGACTATTAGCAATCTAAATGATAAGGCAATTAAAAGGTGTGATGTATTGCAGCTTGTTTTCATACCACAATTTGAATAGCCTAAAGAATTGCAGTAATTTGAATTTGGAAACTTATTAAGACCAAATAAAAGGATTTAAATTTACAAAAGGGTTTAAACTTTCCGAATTAATTAGGTTGTAGCTTACAATTTATTTTTCTTCGTGGGTATGTAGCCACTTTTCAGTTCTAATGGGAACTTTGTCAATTTCAGTGTTTTTAAAACAGATAGAGATGTTTAGAGCAAAACGGATTTATTATATAGTCACAGAACAGAAAAATAAATTACAAATATTAACTTACATGTACCTTTCCCTTTCAGAAAGGGCGAGAGAGTGATGCTTCGTCGATTGGATCTCCGTTCTTATCGTAGGGCACCGAAAAACCCTACCGGATGTTTGTTTAGTGACCACAATGCACATGCACGATTTACAATTAGTAGTGCGATACAGGGCCCTAAGCAACTGCAGAATTCACACTTGATTTTTTATCTCGAATGTTAACAACGCGGAATTTATTTGAGGAAGACTCTATTAACTTCGACCGGAAGTCTCAGCTGACGGGACTCAGTACTAGACCCGAACACTGTAACTATTTGAGTTTGAACTTTAAAGTACGTGACTTCGTTGAAGCGATTCGTTGCACGTAGATCGAGTGGAAAGCAAAACTGCCTGACACTAAGGACAAACCTAAAGGGAAGAATCGGGGCTTATGCAGCCCTACCTCCCCATGTTAAACGTTAAGTTTTTATTTGCGAGCACGTACTGTGCAATATTAAAACTGTAACACCACGAATTGCTTAGCTTGCTTTAAACTAAAACTTTTATAACATTTGTGAGTAGCAGGAATTGCTCAGCTTGGTCTAGAATAAAACTGTAATAACATGTTTTTACTTAATACGTGCTGCTTTGTATTACGTTTCAATTTTCATGGATGGAGAATAATTATGTCTACTGAGAATATCGGTATTCGCTTACATCTTCTTTTTGTTCGACTACGTGTCATTTGATACTCGCGAACCTCGCTATGGCATATGATGACTAAGAGCTGCCGCTGTCCGCAGCGATTGGCGACCGCATGTCTCTACTCTTGACTTTTTAGGACTACGATCATTGTATATTAACTTATCCATAGGTAATACCTCTAGTCAGACACGTTCGGTTACAGTGTGACTGACTATACATCGGTTCTTTCACTAAGTAAATTAAAAAATTATTACTTAACGTTTTTATTGTCAACTAAAGAGCAATATATCAATTTTACATATTTCCTTGTAATTCGAAGTTATTAAAAATTATTTTACTGTCAAAATTCCTTATATATTATTGTTGCAACATATTGCAAATACATTCTGATTAACGTGTATCACACATTATATGATCAAATAGTCAAAAAATTCACCATGTATCTAAAAAAATTAGAGAGGGTTAAAAATATTTGATTAGAATTTTCGCTATACAGTATAAATCGGATTGCTTTGAACTATTTTTAATAATAATTTAAATTTCAAAAAAAAATTTTTTGCTGTTCAAGTTTGAAGAGACGCTTCGTTTTTTGTGATGTTGAGCTATATCTACGATGCGGAAGCAGAAGAAATTTTTTTATGAAACTTTAGGGGAGTGTTTTTGACTGTCAAAAGAAAGTTTTCATTGCAATTAGAATTTCGCGCAAACAGCTTTTTTTCGATACGCCCCAATTTACAGATTTTTTTTAAGATTTGCAAAAGAAATTTTTTCGCAATTTTGGAAAATACCTATATCTTAAGCACTAAATTTAATGACTGTTACAAAAAAAATCGCTTGATGTATTTAAAAAGTAAGAACCCTGTTATTTTTTTTAAAATGTATGTACGTAACTGTATATAAAACTCAGCAGCGTACTTTTATAATAAAAATGCCCTTTACCATAATATTTATAAAATATCCTTTATATTTGATACATTTTAAGTTATAATATTTTTCGTAATTAGCTATTAACATTAATAATTTAACTATTAGTCAAAGTATTCTTGCAAAAAAATATTTAAAGAAACCGAATAACCCTCTTTCCCTTGTATTACCTGAAACTATAATCTTGCGCAGGTATAACTGTTCGCTTGTTCGCAAAAAGCTAATCAAAACTTGCAGATATTACATGGTGGGTAATCCTGTCTTCGCATCTTCTCATTAATTTTCTAAATCATTTAAAAAGAACAAAAGAACTTTTTTCCATAAATTTAAAATGTACAATATTGATACATGGCCAGTATAGTTGTATTGAAAATTTATATTTTTCAGAAATGACTCCATTACGCGTAGCTGATATTTTTTTAAAAGATCAAGAAGGATATTTCTAAGAACTCTTGATAATGTTAAAATAATTGTTTGAAATCATGTATTTCATGCAACTTTTTTAACTGCTTTTTATTTAAATTATAAGTGTACTTGTACATCAGGCAATGAATCATCTTAATTCATCAATTATATGTATTTTTATAGTCATTACGTTTTTTTGTGTAGTGGGTGGAGGATCTCGCAAAACTATTCTTGTTAAGACACATTTTTGACATGATTTAACGTATTCTATTTTCTTATATAACCATTTTTTCATACAGTGTAGATGCAAGTTTTTGGTCGAAGCTTTTATATTATACGTAAATTTAAGTATTAAAATTTTGGTCCCTATCAGTGAAGTTATTAGCGAAAGAACCTGAGACTCTCTAACTTTAAAAATAATATTTACTTGCCGTACTTTGAAAAATTACATTTTAGTTTTATATACTTCCTAAATTATTCATTTATTGTACAGGATATTATTTCATTAGTGCTCCACGCGCTGTACCCGAAAATTCCATAAGATTTTGCGTAGGGCGCCAACTGGAGTTTCCCTGATTTCATCTACGGTCAATTGTGTAACCGTTTCATTTTCCATGTTTATTTTTGACCGTTTGGAACCATGACCATAGTATATTCCAGCGAGAACATCAACAGTCTCCAATATTGCAAAGACTTCACCATCGAATGTTGATAATACAATTTGTTCTTGAGTTGGAATAGGCGCATAGGTGTTACGTCCCACTTGTAATTTTATTTGTTTATTGACAGGAAAAGTATATCTTCGAAGTTCATATAGCCGGTGTGGATTCTTGTAGGGAATAAGCCGAATAAATGGAAGTTCTTCAAGTCCATATCCAAAACCGTCTGGAGAAGGAATCATGGAAGGCATCAGCGTACACCTGCTAGGTGGAGACCTGGACCTGGTACGAAGAGAAGACATGTCAGGAAAATGATGTCTATCAGGATAAGAGGAAGATTCGCCACGTGGAGCACCAGCATAACGGTCATCATTACGTGAAGACTCGGACTGCGAACTAATTTCTGCAACAGGAAATAAAAGGATTATATTTCTTTCTTCCAAATGTGCATCAAAACAGCAAATTCTTCAGCGTATAAAAAAGCCTGGAGTTTAAACCAGTATCTTATTGTGTTGCATTTTATTATTCAATTTCCCTGGACTGCTTGTCTTCGTGCGTAAACGATGAGTCCTCGCGGCTTCTCAAAAAACTAATACCTTTGAAGCCTAAAGAATTTCCATCACTTTTTAAAATCAACGCAAAAAAAGTTATACATTCAGGAAATGTTTTCATTTTCCATTTTTGTTGACTGATTTGTAGTTGGCTTCACAAACTGCTAGATTAATTAATGGATTAATGCTGGTTTATTTTTAACGGGAGTCTATTAATTTGTCTGAAGAGACGGTTTTGTTAGTAAATTAGCTTCCAGTTTTCTTATGCTAGGGTAATGTACCCAATTGTTAGCAGGTTGAGGTGAACTTCAGGCTTTCAGAAAGAAATTAATGCCAATAATGGTACGTGTGATAAATATAATACTAATATATTCAGTGCTAATATAATAGGGTATTTAATTCTAAGTTTTAATTTCCTCAATATATATTAGAAAGTGAAAAAATAATTAAAATTATATTGCTAGCCTAAAAATGCAATTCTAGGTCGGGGTGGACCCAATTATTGGCACCGTAGTCAAATGAAAACGAAATGATGATGGAATCATATGAAACTATACTTTAATAGTATCACTAAAAAGTGAATAGTGAGGAGAAACATTTTTTATTAATTATTTTTCATTTATAAACAAATACTTTGGCTTAAATTACTTAATTATTAGCATCTCTCTAGTTGAAATTCGTTGTTGGTGATTCTCAGCTTCTTTTCACTGCTTTACCAGAATTTTCATCATCGTTATTTTTCGAAAATTTAGTATCATTGTTGTTAGTGTCTTGAGTTTTTTCTAAAATTTCATTTCACCGTTTTTGTTTTTGCTTTTGAGCTTTCTTAGCGTTAGTTTTTTTTTGATTTGATTTTTTCTGATTCATAATCTCTTCATGTTTGCGATGTGAAACCATCGAAAATTATGAGATCGACTGACGAAAGCACTGTTAAAAATCACTGCTGGCTTTGAAATCCACGTCTAATGTTTTCAAGCAGATTTTTTTTGATTTGCTGAAGAGAATACAGCACGTGATAAGTTTGAAAAAAACTATAGATTTTCTAAAATTTTATACCTCGACTTCAACGGTCTGCTGCTCGCATCCTTCATTGAGGCAGGACCGAATAGGCAACACACAGAGGGGGTTTTTAAAGAATAAAAAAATGATGAACAGTTTTTTTATTTCTTAAAATTTGTATCCACTAGAATGTTATTAAAAATGTCATTTTAATTAAATTTAGAATTTAGATGCTTAATTAGTTTGAAAAAAAGTTTACTATCGTAACAATATATTGAAAAATTCTTTAATAATATTCTAGTTGATAAAAATTGTAACAAATAAAAAAAAACTTTTCAACATTTTTTTATTCTTAAATATGGGCATAATTATGAATTAAAATAATTGTAAATAATTAAAAAATATTATTAATTTAAAAAATTTACAATAATTGGAAATAAAAATTACTGATGAGCAGAATCAAAAGTATAAGAGAGCCTCAATCCTGCCTCAACGAAGGATGCTAGCAGCAGACCAGCCGAGATCCGTGATCGTCGACTGAAACTTAACTCAGATACGATTAAACATTTTTAATTGTATCTGGAGAACCGATCAAGACTTTTCAAGTTTCTTTAGCTTAAATTAAAGATAAAATTTCAGGCTCTATCTAGTATAATTTTTCGATTTTCGCAACAATTTTCTAGGTCATGCTAAAAGTTGAAGTCGAGGTACAAAATTTTAGAAAATCTAGAATTTTTTTTGTAAACTTATCGCGTGCTGTATTCTATTCACCAGATCAACAAAAATCTGTTTGACAACACTAGACGTGAAATTTTCTAGGCTTTTTAAATGTTTTTTTTAAATTCTCTATCATTTTTTTCGCTGAGTTATCGTGGTTCAAAGCCAGCAGTGATTTTTAATAGTGCTTGCGTAAATCGATCTCTTAATTTTCGACGGTAGTGTACATGACATTTTTCTTCATTTGCCTTTCTTTTCGTCTTGAATGTTTACCGTTAAGTGCGCAGCGCCGTTTACTATATAGCGTTTGAGCATTTCCGCCCCCTTAACACCTCTCTCTAAACTTCTGTTATAATCTCATTTGGTTCAGTTTGTTGAGCTCTTCTTTTTCGTTGCGCGGGCTTTTTAGTGTTGTGTAATGTCGGATTCGAGGGAAGAAGATCCTGAAAGGGGCTGCAATAGTGAAAATTTGGGAAAATCTTAGAAATTCGACGCTCCCATACAGTGCATTCGAACGACGCTGCCGACAACTATATGACTTCGAGAGTGGGGACGGGAAGATTTCCTCAGCAAAAGGACCCAGATTTAGCTTTATAACTTAGCTCCAGAAACTGCAAATCCAGATTAATTTCAGGATTAGGACCTGGAGTCTCTTAATTCCTGACAAAATGTCAATTCTCCTAAGTGGAAGGTCATAAGATTTTCGAACGCTTTAAAGAATTTGATCGCTTCTCCCGGTTTTACCGATTTAAAGGTGAATGGTAAAGTTTGTCACCTTTATAGAAATAAGGATCCTTTCATGGCGACTGACAGGCTCCTCGTTGGCTTGTCCAATGCGTTTCTTAAGTAGAAGGAACTTTGAGATCGCGTCTAACATCCATCATCGACGGGTCTTTCTCAAACCTAGATATCCTCAATCCTGATACATTATTCGACAGTTTCGCAACTCCCTTTGGTCCGAAATGTCAGATCCCGAAAAACTTCGACCAGATTATACAAATGATCTGCGGCAAAAGAGCATAGTGCATAGATGCCAGAAGATAGCATCTTCTTTCCGAGCTATGAAATAAGAACGTCCAGATGGCTCTTCGGAAGGTTCCTCCAAGTTCCAAAGACCTTTTCAATAAGACCGATCTCTCTGCTTTAATGCAATCTTCAGGTGGCTCTCAAAATTGGTTAAACGCACCTGCTCACATGACATCAAAAAGAGTTATAAAAGAGACGTTGCTCCTCGTAACTCATTCTCTTCTCGAGTGGCTCAATCTTTAGCATGACCATCACTGTCTTCTAGATCTAATTACTATTCCCGCCGAAACAGTGCAAACACTAAAGGTTTATTTTAAAGGCCGCAGTCTTATCCTAACCTTCTGACTGTTTTCGCAAAAAACCATCTGATAAGTCACAACCAATTACCCCGTGTCTTCTCAGGGGGCCAACAGTCTCTTTTTCAAGAGAGATGGAGGGACACGGGTGCCTCGCTAAACATTCTGAAGCTTTTTCTGGCTTCCAAATCCCCTTAATCTCGAGACCAAACCTTCTGGCAAACTGGAAACGCTCTAGGCTCTTCACGAATCCGTCTTTATACATGTCTCAGGAAATAGAGGTCTTAAAAAAGCAGAAGATAGTGGAGCTTCTACCACATCCAGGTCCAAGCTTCATCTCGAAAATGTTCCCCCTACAGAGGATCAGTGGAGGACCCAGGTCTATTTTGAACTAACAGAGCTTCAACAAACATGTCAAGGTCAGCAAACTCGGACTTTTCTGTCACCCAAATGCTACAGATTCCCCCACGTAACGACATCGGTCTCCTATCTATGCCTCTTTCGTTTCGTCTACAATAAGGAGCTGCTTCAGTGGCCAAGCTTGCCCTTTGGCCTTTCCGCTGTCTCCCATATCTTCGCCAATATTTAAAACTGGATGGCGGAGGGTCTACAATTGCGAGTTAAGGGGGTAGTTGTATACTCAGATGACTATTTCGTCGTCTTTCAAGGCAGGAGAAAACTGTTGACACATACACTCGAGGCAAAGGAACTGCTGGAGTTTGTATGCTGGAAAATCAATCGAGACAAATGCGTTTTGAACCCTGATCAGAAGATTGAATTCCTAAGCATTTTTTGGAATACCAGAGACAACCTCATGTACCTCCTGCAAAAGAAGGTTTAGAAGATTTTGATCCTATGCCAAAGGTTCATCTACCAAGGACACTGCTCATTAGAGGATCTTTAATGCCTACTACAGAGGGCAACTTCATTGCCGCCACCTACGAAAGGTTTATAACCAAATTCCGACAATACAGACTACGAGAAAAGCTCGAAGTAGCTCCTCAGGTGAAATAGGAGTTGACGTGATGGCAGACAGACATCTCTTCTTCTGCCCCTTTACACAAAGCTCCCACGACGAAGGTTCTCACGACCGACGCTGCAAATACAGGTTGAGGAGCCCAGCTCGACGGTCAACACATTTACGGATCAAGGTTCGAGTCCCGGAAGAGCTGGCATTCAAACAAAAAAGAGATGTTTGCAGTTCACGCCGCTATTAAAAAGATGTCTCTCCAACTTCAAAACGCACACATATTACTGCAGAATGACAACCGCACTCTCTTATCTTACGTCCAGAAGGAAGGAGACACAAGATTCCTCGAACACTCTGAACAAAAACAACATCACCCTCTCTGCGGCGTACCTACCAGGAAGATACAATGGTATTGCGGACGGACTATCAAAGAGAAAACCTCTCCCAGAGTGGCATCGGCTACCCCGTGCAACGAAGAGGATCTCCGCTGAATGTTGCTCTTCCCACCACCCTGTCTCATACCCAGAGCCACGCTTACCTGAACAAGTGCGAATGGCAATTCCTCCTAGTAGCGCCAAAGTGGGAGCAGACCTTCTGGATGTCTGATTTATCGAGCAGGTTAAAGGAACCGCCACTATTGATTCAGAACCTAGAGAGCTCCTTGAACAAAACAACCGCTAACCATCATCCTCAGCACGTTGAACGCCTCACACTTCAGGTTAGGAGAATTGGGTGTGGCAGGACCTCGTTAGAGACAGGTCTCCTGAGGAGAAAAGATTGATCCAAACCAGCTATATTCAACCCTCGAGACCTACAATGCTCCTATCCGAAGATGGCTTCGCTGGTCCAAGAGGATGAGGCTCGACCTAAAATATTCACCAGGTCAGGACGTGGACGATTTCTATCGGACTTGTGAACAGCCGAAGGCCTGTCCTATAACACCAACTTCGTTCATACAGCTGCCATTATTACCGTCTGCGCTGGTCGACCTGCCTCAGACTTCTTACTTCGACAAACCATCAAGGCTATCTCGATCACTAGACCTCGTGAGAACAAATCCCCTATCTGGGATGCTCGGATTCTCCTCACCTCTACTCTACTCTTATTAGCTTCTGGATGACGAATTCACGACCTGACACTTTCATTAATTTCAAAATCCTACCTAAAGAATCGAGAAGATTAGATATCCATGTGGTCCGAAGAAAAAGAAAAGATTCCAACTTCGATGCCCTTTTCATACCCTCGATTTTCAAATCCTCGATAAAAAAATTATGTTTTCTTTCTAAGTGCAAGTATATTGTGTTCTAGTGCAAATGACTTTCTGTTTCTGAAATTTGCTCAAAAGTTGGCAATTTTTGACCTGTGAGTTATAAATAAAGCTCTCAACCTCGCATACAATGTTCCTGGTGCTAGTAGTTTCCTAGATATATTAATAAAATATATTACGTTTTTACCCAGGTCACTACTTGCGGAATTTGTTCAGAGAGTAATTTTCTAAAAGCATCCTAAAAAAAGCTTGCAGATGTCTTGTTTGGCAAAGTTGATCCACAATAGGACGACTAAAAGGAACTGCAGTGTCAAAAGGAGTTTCGCTCTCCAAATATTTTTCCCACACAAGAGGGAAATATGTTAGAAACATCGAAAACAACTTTCCATGCAATAATAGTATATTATGCGCCTAGGAGGAGAATAGTCGTGATTTTTGTGATAACTCACCATAAATAGCTCAAAATTCAATTTAAATATTTCAATGAATTTCTGGTAATCTATGGATATATACGGTAAGTTATGATAATTTTTAGATAAATATGGTAAATTACCATAAATTAGCCAAAATTTAATTCTAAAATTTGTTATAAATATTTGATCATTTTTGAAAGTTTTAAAGGTAATTATAATAACCTTATAATAACTTATAGTAAATATAATAACTTGCTATAAATTATCCAAAATTGATCTTTGAACATTTTTATAAATTTCCGGAAATTTAGGCAAATTTTCGGTCTTTTATGGTAATTTTGTAGGTAAATATAGTAACTTTCCATCAGTGACCAAAAATTTTACTATTTGCTACCAAAATTTCCTTGTAGTTCTTACGGTAAGTGGATTAATTATCGTAAAATGCAAGCTATTAAGTAGTAAGACTTCTGTTATAAATTTTTGTTTGTAGTCCGGTTACCTTGATGACTTGCATGTTCACTGCTCGTCCCAAAATTTGTCAGAAAGTCCCTTGTTTTGGGCGGAATACCTGATGATATATCTTTGAAAAAGCAACAAAATTTACGAATATATAATGTTAACAATTAATTATCATGATTTGTGGCAATGAGTTGCCTAGTAATAATAAAAACTTGATTATCTGTTTTGATTTAAATTTGTATACCTAAAGAGATTGAAAAATAAAATATTGGCAAATAATTCTAGAGCATACCTAAATTATATTATTGTGAAACTTCCAAATACCTTGTGTCACTTCCAGAAATATATATGTATTTAGAAGTGATTACTTTAAAGAGAATTCATAATACTTACAGGTCTGATATATATTGTAATTTACTTAATAATAAAATAAAAATTCAAATTCCTTCTTTTTTGATAAAAAGGTTGTGTCACTATTCTGAGTGAATATTTCCATTAAAAATAAAAATAGAAACACGGATTAAAATAAGCGGCTCCTAAAAATCTGTCTAATTGTTACATTAAGGCAGCAAATAATAACATAAATATTAATAATTTTTTATTGTCATAGCAGAATCGATGTTCCAACCTACTTACTATAAACAATTATATATATTTTTTCTTAACTTACCAACATAATTAAGAATTACGTCCAAAGTTAAGACCAGAGCACAAGGGATCCTCATTTTTCAAGATTCCGGAGAAAGTGACTAACGTGGAATTTTCAAAACTGCGTGACTAACAGAATATTATATACTTCATGCATATATACTGTGCTCATATATTTCAACTTCACTCTTCCAAACGTAAATCGCGTATACGGGGCTCGGTGGCGTGGTAAATTTTAATGCCTATCATATAATTTATCTAATAGAAGTTAAACATTTGCACGTGTTTCGGCGAAATATGTGATAATATTTATTTGTAAAAAAACGAATAATTAACGATTTTTTAACGTTTACAATGTGTATTCAAGATCTACGGCAATGAATCGTTAGAAAGTGAAAAACGCGATTTATATTTTTGCATGTAAGTTATTTTACATAAACATTTACATTAATGTTTAAATCGAATTTTAACAGTTATTTTAAAGGATGCAGACTTTTTTATTGTAAACTTTTTTCGACTAATAATTCATTATAAACATTTTTTTAAATTATTAATAAAATTGTGTATATTCATCAGTCAAATAGGTGATTGAGAATCACAACAAATTATAACAATAAAATATTTTTTATCGTTAGCAGCAAATCCTATAAGTAAATTAAAAAATTTTAAATTATATTGAATGTCTCTACTCCCGGAAGGGAATTTTTGCAGAGAGAATAATCTTTTTGCAAAGAACAGCGTTGCTTTTTTTAACTATTAGATGATATTTGTTACTAAGCAATAACAATTGGGTTTCTGAAATATGTTCGTAGAAAAATATCACTATTTACTTGTCTACCGCTCGATTTATCAGGAATAATCATTTCTTTCTGTGAGAAAATATTTACTGTTTTCATTTTTTTATAATCTTTGTTAAAGAATTAGAAAAGCCGAACGTATGAAGAATAATTGACAACTTATCTAGAATTTTGCGACAACGAGACAGTTCGTTATAAAACCAGAAATTTTATGGTCAATATTAACTTATTTTATGATAAAGAGTAGGTTGAATCTTGAACTCAATATTTGTATTGTTTAGTATGATTGAACTAATTATGATGCTAAAAAAGTTTTTTTAAGTCATTGCCTAATAAAGAGATGAAAAAACATTTTTGCTGAAATTGTGATTTTTGATATTAAATTCGTTCAAAAAATTAATACCATAATATCAAATCTAAACATCTAGCCTCAAGTTGTTTTAAAACATATAATGGTGAATTAGTTTGAGAGCCTGTTTTACATAAGATAAAAAAAGTAATTATTCAAATAATTGTTTCGCAATTAAAAAGATCTTGGACCAGTGCTAATAATTGTTATTGAACACATCCTGACATCCTAACGCGGTAGGAAATTACAGAGAACCTGGATTGCCACAAATCATTTGACGTTTTCTCCCTTTATTTTCGTAGATTAATAGAAATTTACAAAAAGCTTTAAGTAAAGCTGTAGACTTTTCAAATACACACCATCTATGTGTTTGACATTTTTATAAAAAATTATTATTCTTCGCGAAGTAAAGGACAGTATTTGTAAAAACTGTAGAATTTCTTGAAATGGGACCTGGATCACATCCCAGTAGTGTTGGCCATATTAAAAAATAATTTTTTGATATACGAAGTACAGCAATAATATATGACCTATTTGTTCGAGAACGTGATGATATAATTGTGTAAAAAAGTAAAAATTAAAAGATGTGCAGTAACTGCAAGGCAAGCTAAAGTATTTGCACTGATTATTAAATGTATACGAGAAAATTTCATTAGTAAAAAAAAACTTTTGTAATTTATCTGTAGAATAATTCTCAGCATTTATGGATCCAAAAAAATTACAAGCTGTTTACTTGTCTGAAAACATTGTATAAGATCCTTACAGCTATCCAAAATAATAAAATTGTTCGGACAATCGGAATTGTGTAAAAAGAAATGTACGACCAACGCGGCTCAAAAGCAAGTGCTATCTATTGATGGCCTGGATTAATTACCTTTAATCATTCATTTCAACCACTTTTAGACTTACGATCTCATTGCTGGAAAGCCTAAAAGTTCCTCGGCACATCATGATACATATGGAGAGATTGATGCCGTTTAGGAATACAAGATTTACTATTTTAACTGGGAAAACATCGTGAGAAGACTAAGGACGTCACCTTTTAGAGACATGTCTCTCAGGGCGACACCATACCAAGGATCATCATTGCCAAGGGTACTTTTGTGGCCAATCTAAAAATCCAAAGCATAAGGTCACTTATTTATATTAGATGGATGATCTTACTCTCTATGTTAAAAATAAAAAGTAACAACACCTAGGTCTAGGAATTTTTTACGATCACTCTCAGGAAATTGGAATGGAGTTTGGGTTAGAAAAATAAGTAAGGGTTTATTTGAAGCGAGGAATAACTGAAGCGGATAACTTTGGCATTGGAGAGACCTATACATACCTGAATGTGCCACATAGCCGCATTTAGGACATAAAGTCTATGAAGGATGCTCTCCGAAGAAGATAAAAAGTTTCGTTTAGCAGATTTTGTCTTCTAAACTGTAGGCGAGGAACAAAGTATCTGCAAAGAACATGCTTGCCGTCCTGTTAGTACTCCATTAAATTGGATTCCTGTCACATGAACAAAGCATGCACGTTAAGTCTTCTCTTATGTAAGTACATCTCACGCCGTCAAGGCAGTCGCGGAATAATGAATCAGAAATATATTCAAAACAGGATTATGCTGGGTACAGCACATATATTTTAAAATTGACGAGGCCCTCTTCTTAAAATATTTAGGAAGTCTGATCAAGTGGCCTTGATTTCAATATAAGATGTGAGCAAAATAAATAATATCTTATGAATCTCGAGTACTCACTCCTGAAAGTCCGGATTAAGAAAGCATAGGAGAGAAGCCTCCATGAACAGAAAATTGCCAAGAGGATGCACGGTATCATAAAACATAAATGTTGAGGATACCTGATGTCGTGCGCTTTAACGTTTGTTTTCCTTGAATCAGTTTAATTTACACTTTAGCATATTGTTGCTACATTTTTAAGCCAAGACATTCGTGATGTTAGATGCATCGGAAGGCACAATGCTTCTCTAAGAGCGCTTTGTTACAATGTCTGTTACTCTTACGGATTTAGCCTTAATACTGCTCCGCTAATCGCTTTTATGGAATTTTCTTCGAGCGCTATTTTTAACGTACGTTGAAAATAAAGCGTACGGGAAATGAAAGAACCTATAAATTATAGCATGTTATATAGATTAAAAAAACATAATAGTGTTGCTTATAAAGAATATGCTCCACCAACAGTTCATAAATTAGATTTAAAAGGTCATTTAATTGTTTCCACTGTAGGTTCACCTGCTTATAACTTAGCTAAGTACATTTCAAATTATTTAAAACCAGTTTCTGGGAAGTCAGGCGTTTGTAAAAAACATTTAGGATTTATATGAAAAGTTTAAAAATGTTAGTTTCCTGATTCACATTCTATAATTTCACTTAATGTGGTATCAATGTATAATGAATGAAATTCCAGGGTTTTTCATGATACTCAGATGAATACAAATCGGTCCGATGCCAAAGGTTGACAATCGGTCCAAAATCTGCCTTGCTTTGAAAACCGATCTATGGTAACCGAAGTTGGGCCGACAATTTGGACAAAAAAGCTTGAGGCTAAGAAACGCTAAAAATTGTTATATACTTACATGATTTATTTCAAATTTATTTTGCTCCTATTCTTATTAACAGTTAATTTATTTTACACATGTATGATATCGCATAGTAATAAAATAATTAATGAGAAAAATAATTAAAAAATTGTGTTTTCAAATGTTTTGAGCTGCATCTTATGACGATGGTTATTTCATTAACTTTTAACTATGTGGGTAGAGAGTAATGGTTAAGACTCCCGGCTGCTAGGCAATATATTATGGTATAGATGTAGGTTCGAAATTTGGTTAACTTTAGAAATTTTATTTGTAATATAATCTTTAAAAATGTAATGCATTTATTTCTTTTAAGCAGGGTGCTTGAAATTTATAAACCAAATACTCGCAATCAGTTATTGATTTTTTGAATACATTTTTCGTTATATCCTTAGAGTATAGCAATAGTTGGTATTAAAATTATTTTGAAAAGCAAATTTGTCCCTGTATTGCAGACCAAGGCTATGCCGATCTCGTTAAACACACTGGTCCAATCTTGGGTCCTTATATCGGGCTGATGGTTGGCATAAACCTCGGCCCAGCGTGATCATTTCGCTGACTGGGCCAATCTTCGGCTTAAAAGGTTGGACCGAGTTTTTCAAAGTTGGGTCCACTTCATGAAATTGTGTATACTGTGTGTAATGTGGTCCCACTTAAACAATAGGATACTTTTCATCTTCAGTAGTTACCTCAATATTCATTATTGCAAATTACACGTTTTTATTCGTAAGTTCCACAAGTTTCTGACAGATGGCGGTGTAAGTCTCTTTATTCACCGACACTTCAACACTCTACGTTGGGTAAGTAACCAATAGACCTTATCCTACCAATAAGGGTAGCAAAAAACACGATTTCATTACTCTGATTTTATTTTATTTATTTTCATTATTTATTTCAGTAAAATGCCACGAAAAAGTCTGACCTTACTAATAACGGTAGCCAAAATACACGACGCTCTGACCTTAACAATAAGGGTAGAAAAAATACACGATGTTATTATTATAAAATTTTAATATATAAAATCAAAATTCGAATTCGTTGTTTTTGAAGAAAAAAGTGTCCCGACTTTAAAGGTTCATTATTTCTAAAAATTAGTTAAATACTCGGCAAATCCCGGATTTTTTATTTTCTGAAGTCTCAAGTTTTCTTTTAAAATTTAAAAAAAACACTGATAAGGTTAAGTGGGTCCTAAAAGTCTGTCCAGTTATTATATTTGAGTAGCAAATAATAATATAAATAATATAAATTGTCTATTTTCATTACAAGGGACCCTCATTTTTGCAAGATGCCGGAGAAATTCACTAGCAAATAATTTTAATAACAGCGTGACTAATAGAATATCATATACTTCGTGTATATAATGTGCTGAGATTTTTTAATTTCATCCTTTCGAGCAATCACGTATACAGATAATTTTCGGGCTTAGTAGCGTGGAAAATGTTAATAAGTATCCTATAATTTATTTAATATAAGCAAAACACTTGCACGTATTTTGGGCGGAATACCTGATAATATTCATTTGTAAAAACAGAGTAATTTACGATTTTTTAAGGTTTATAATGTGTCACTAGGATACACGGTGATGAGTTCTCAAGAAGTAAAAAACTCGATTATCTTTTTGAACGTAAATGATTACACATAAAGATTCACATTAATAGTGAAATCAAATTTTTCAAATTATTCTAAAGGACACAGCATGTTTTATTGAAAACATTGTAAATAGGTTATGCAGCTTTCACAAATCTAATGTATTTAGAAGTAATTACTTTAGAGTTGATACAAAATTATAGAAAGACTTAATTTACTTCAACTTAATTAGAAAATATCAATTAAAATTTGAAATCGTGGCTTTTAGAGTAAAAGGTAACCGGATTTTGCAGGGTTATTATTTTCAAAACTGATTGAAGTACCCTGAAAATCCTGATTTTTTCTTTTTTTCTTTCTAAAATATATTTCTTCTCGAAATTGTTGAAAAATTCCAAACTTTCGAGTTTTAAAGAGAAAATTTCATATTTTGAAAATATGAATTTTTTGTTTGCGAGTACTTTTTTGAATATTAGAATTAGAGCTGCATAACGAACACTAAATTTGGTCAATTTTGGGAGATGATCTATTGATGTGCACCAAACTTTCGATTTCAGTCCGTCCGTTCTTGACTGTTTCAGTGACGACCCTCCTGAATTTAGTCAAAGGCTATTGTTAGGTAGCAGCCCCCGACTTCTTCGAACTACCAGAATTTGACCCACATTTTCACCCCATACCTAAAATCCAAAGAGCCTATGCCGGAAAGCCTAATGGAAGAATTCACAGTACTCCTGTCAAAGATAGACAGCTCAGCTGATCTATAGAATTACAGCAAATCACTTGTCTGAACACAGTAGAAAAAATCTTTACAGCTACTCAAAATTATAGGATTGCTCGAAAATCGGTTAAATAATACCAGAAATGTACGTACCACACGGCTCAATTAAAACCGTAGCAGGATGTCGAAAACACATGCCTATCAATAGACTTGTCGGCATAGACGCAGCATCCTACAAGCGCTATCTATTGATGGTCTGGATTAATTACCTGCAAGCATTCGATTCAACCTGCCCTAGAATTATGATCTGTTGGGTTAAAACCTTTAAGGTTCATTCGCATATCGCGAGGTTTATCGAGAGATTGATGATACTTCGGAATACCAGATTTACCATTTTGCCTTGTAAACATTTTGTGACAACTAACAACTTCACCTTTCACAGATGTGTCTTTCAGGGCGACACTATGGGGCACTCCTCTTTTGCCTCACTTTATTGCCACTATCCCTCGCACTTCGCCATTACATTGCTTACCTTTGCGGAAAACCTGGATGGATGATATTAATATCTGCGGTAAAAATAAAGATCATCTACACCTAGATCTAGGGATTGTCGAGGAGCTCTATCAGGAAATTTTAATAGAGTTTGGGTTAGAAAAATAAGCAAAGGTTTATTTCAAACAAGGAAAACTTAAATGGCGCATAACCTTGGTGCTGTAGAGACCTATGTATTCCTAAGCGTGCCACACAGCCACCTCAACGACGTATGATCTATAAACAATACTCTCCGTAAGAGATTCAAACCTCTTATCCAGAAAATGTTGTCTTCCGAACTATGGGTAAAGAAAAAAGTATCCACAATGAACATGCTTACCGTCTAGTTCGAATTATTAATTTGAAGTCGTGCCATGGACGAAAGATGAACCCACGTTCGTCCCTTGCTATCTGGACATGTAAGGTTATGCTAATGAACAAAACATGCACCTTAAGCCTTCTGTTTTGTAACTAAATCTCGCGTCGTCAAGATGGTGACGGAATACTGAATCATGAATGTCTGTACAACAGGATCATTCTTGGTACTGTACATATACTCTAAAATGCAGGAGAACCTTCTCGTAAAATATTCAGAAATCAAGAAGAATTGTGAAAAGAAATGTTGTGTACAAAAACAGTGGAGGAGGATGTTGAGAGACTCGGCATTGGCTTCAGTATCAGGGGTGGGTGAAATGCAATAAATCTGACCTATCCAGTATACTCACTCCTGAAAGCGCGAAATAAGAAAGCACCGGCGAGAAACTTCCGTAGACAGCTCCTTGACAAGAGGATGCACGGTGTCTTTTAGAGAAATGTGGATGTCGTATAAGTTAAAGTATTCTTTCTTTAAATCGACCACATTGTACGAAGGCATTCATTTTGGCATGCCAAGACATTTGCGATGATAGCTGCAGAGTGGAGCATGAACACCCCGAGCATGTATAATACATAATATCTATTTGTATAAATCATGCGTGAACCACCCACATTCAAATGCACATTGCTGTCTTGTTACCATGACTGTCACTATCGCAGTTTTAGTTTTAATTCTGCTCACTTAGCGCTTCTGGGGTATTTTCTTCGACCGCTGTTTTTAACTTACGTTGAAATGAAAGCGTAAGGAAAAAGAAAGGACTTATAAATGATAGCATGTCATATTGATTAAAAAACAGAATAGCGTTGCATATAAAGCATATGCTATCTTAAAAGTTTATAAACCAGATTTAAAATGGCGTTTCATTCTCTCCACTGCAGGTTCTTCCACTTATAACATAGCTCAGTACATTTCAAGTTGTTCAAAACCAGTTTCTGGAAAAACACTGGCGTTTGTAAAAAATAGGTGGCACTTATATGACAAGTTTAAAAATATTAAGTTTCTTGATTCACAGTCTATAGTTTCACTTTTTGTGGTATCAATTCAACAGTATTAATTTAACAGTGCCGGTTTTTTTTTATTTGTACATTAATCAATAATAAAATTTAGTTTTATATATTTCGTAATTTATGAAACTATTGTGTAGGATATTAGTTCATCAGTGCTCTACGCGCCGTATGAGAAAATGACCAAATATTTGGCGTAGGGAGCCTACTGGAGTTTCCCTGATTTCAGTTGGGGTCATTTTTGTAATCGTGCCATTTTCCATTTTTATTTTTGACCGTTTACAACCATGACCATGATATATTCCAGCAAGAATATTAAAAGTCTCCAATATTGCAAAGACGTCACCATCGGATGTTGATAACACAATTTGTTCTTGGGTTGGCACAGGAGCAAAGTTGTTGTGTCCTATTTGTAATTTTATTAGTTTATTGGCAGGAAAAGTGTATCTTCGAAGTTCAAATAGCCGGCGTGGATTCTTGTAGGGGATAAGGCGAATAAATTGAAGGTCTTCAAGACCACATCCATGTCCGTCAGGAGAAGGAATCCTGGTAGGAGGAAATTGGCACCTTCTAGGAGGGGACCTGGTCCTGGCACGAAGATGAGACATGTCAGGAAAATGCTGTCTCTCAGGAGAATAGGAAGCTCGACCACGCGGAACACTAGCAAAACGGTCATCATTAGGTGACGACTCGAACTGCGAAATGATTGCTGCAACAAGAAATAGAGGATTATATTTCTTTCGTCCAAATGTACAAAACAACCGTAAATTCTTGAGCGTTGACTTTAAATTAGAGGCTTATTATTTTGCATTTTATTATTCTATTTCGTCCCACTGTGCTTGTCTTTGCGCGTGATCTAAAATAATTAGTAAGATTAAAAAAAATGTAGGTGAGCTTTTCATCCAAAATTTAATGACAAAATTTATTATTTATTTTTTAAGCCCCTTTCTTGATTTAGAATTGCATTTGCAATTACCACTACGCTATTCCAATATTGTCCAATGTCTTTCTTGATTCTTTACTATAATTATCATATTTTTAACTTTTGCTTTGGCTTTTCCAGCCAAACTTTTATTGTGTCGTAAAAGACTCTTTGTTTCTAAAAACAAGGAAGTATCGGTAAATTATTTTTATCTATTGATAAAACTTCAAATTAACCAATACTATCGCCGAGAGTTTGCCTTGCGAAGATCCGCTAAAATCGCATACAAAAGTCCCTCAGCTGAGTTACAAATTTATTTTTAGGAAGAAACTTCTGTTTTATTTTTCTCGGTAACGTATTTCTTTTCTTCTCAGTTTGATCTATCTAGATTTTACTGATTAAAAAGTTAATTGATTGCATTAATTCTTCATCATCGCTGAAATACCGTTAACAGTTTCCTTCTATAGGTCACTTCACACAATGCTACATCGGGTTCCTTTGGATTGATCTCCCTTGTATTGTTAACCGCAGTTTCTTTAGTTTTCCGAAGTAGCTGTTTCGTTTGTAAATTAGTCTCTAATTTTCTTAAAGTATCTGTCGATAAATTCTTTCTTTTTTTATGTATTTAGATCCTCCATTCAAAAATTATGATTTCGTTTCTCAGCGAAAGTATATCGTATTTTAGTGCAACATTATATTAAATTTTACTTATGTGGTAGTCTTGTAACTCACGTTAAATTACTTACAGCCTCCGATTTTTGCTCGAGAGTTGGCAATTTTTGACACATGAGTTATAATCTACTACGTTTTCAACCAGGCAATTTCTTCTAAAATCGGTTTTATGTTTCCCGTATGACTTTAATGCTCCTGCGTAATAATTGCAGGCCGCTTTTGCCTGGACCGCCATTAGGGCGCAGCAATGGGAATAGTACAAAGTCGTAAATCTTGTACTTTCCTTCCATGCCTTGGGAAGGATCAAGTGCCCAAGATTTTCATGGTTGAGTCCAAACAATTAATATTGACTCTTTCTTACGGTATCTGACTACATTCTAGCACAGTGGTTTATCTGTCATATTCTGTAGATTTAGTTTAAAGTACTCTTCATGCACAAAATAATTATTATACCTATATAAAATGTCTTAGCAGATATTCAAATTTTAAATTCTGCTTATGATAGGTTTAAATGTTATCTCAAGTTAATGAATAAAATATTTCGACTTCAATAGGATGAAAGTACACTATATAAAACTGCGAATATTTTTACATTTAAATATACAGGCTTTGGTTCTCAAGCAGGTGACAAAAGTGTTTTTACCGGAAATTTTTTTTCCTAACGCATAAAATCTTTTGAAAAATCAGAACTTTGCAAAAATGAATGCATTTTCACCTACACCTTCTCTCCAATATCGATTATCTGAATTACAATTTTTTCGTGAAAGTTACTAAGATTAAATATATTACATTAAATAGACTTTGATCAAGATCCCTGCAAAAATCTGGATTGAAATTATTAAGCCTTCCTCCTTAAAATATAGCTAAGAGCGATAAATGCTGAAAAATGCATTTCGAGAACTTTTTACTACATTATATATTTTTACCATAATAATTTTTAACTACAATTTAACAAAATGCAGTTAACTTTTCTAAGCCTAGACCTGCACAGAGTAGTAATATTGACATTTAATCATGGCAATCTTTTGCAAATACGTTTATTATCCAAAAGTGAACCTTGAGCTTTTTTGGAGTGCAAATACGCATCTTCTTCTGGATGCCCAGATCTCAAACGACGAAATCAAGGCTGCTATCCGCAAATGTAATTAGGGGAAAGCCCCTGGACACGATAGTGTCCCCGCCGAGTTTTACCAAGCTTTAACCGAATTAGGTCCAGACTATCTTGAATGTCTATTCAGGAAGATATGGGAGACTGAGGAGGTTCCCCCTTCTTGGGCAACTATTCTCACGTGCATTTTATTCAAGAAGGGTGATAAGAGGATCCGAGCTCTTACGGAGATATTGCGCTCGTGACTGCTATTGGAAAAATATTTACACGAATCCTCTTGGATAAGCTCGTTGAGAGGACGAATGCGGCAAAGTATATACCCGAATTTCAGGCAGGTTTCAAGGCTTCCAGACGCTGTATGGACAATATATATGAACTAAGTTCTATAACTCAGATTCATCTCTTCCTTCCTGTACGTAAAGTTATTGCGTTTTTTTATTTTAAAAGGACATTTCCTTCAGTAAATCACGACCTTCATTGGTGTGAACTATTAAAGCTAAGCATTGGCACAAAATTTATTAGGATAATGAAAAGCCTTTATGAGGCAGCTAAGATGTCCATCCGCACACCTGAGAGTTTTACTGACCCGGTGGACCTGACTTGTAGGGTCTTCCAAGGGTAACTTTTAAATCCTGTTTTCTTTATTTTATTGATTGGAGACCTAAAAAATTTTTTTTTGAACCGAGGAGTAAGGGAAATATCTATCAACCACTTGAGGGAGAATATACTACTACTGGCGATTATTGCGATCTGAATTTTTTATAGGTTTATGCTTCAAAGACCAAGGCCATGATTTTTAATAGGGGGAGGTGACCCAGGATTCTGAGTTTCACTTTCAATGATACGCAGCTCAGATGGTCAGGGAATATTACTATCTCAGGAAACTATTTTTAAGCTCTGGTATATTTACATTGGCTTGTAATAAAAGCATTGCTGCCGCAAGGATGGATACAAGGGCAACATTGCAGGTTCTGCGTAACTCCAAAGCAGATTACTAGCGCTCAAAATTGATTCTTTTTAAAAGTCTCGTAGCTGATGTTTTGCTCTATGCCGTAGGAATTTGGAAACTAAGATACTGTGAGGAAGCAGAGGCTATTCAAACCACTTTCTTTAAGAAAGGTCTTGGGATTGCTTCTTACACTCCAGGATATGCACTGAGACTTAAGTTAGGCAAAATCGCAATTGCCTATATTATCTTAAAAATGGCATTGAACTAGTTGGAGAGAGTGCTGGGCATGGGAGAAGAGATACTGCCCAGAAGTTGTCTGTTACGCCTGCAGAATCTAGCAGATTTGGGTTCTGCTGTAATAAAATTTAATTGGGTTTTACAGCTCAAAAATCTTATAACGTTGTGTGGACAATATGACCTGGGGCCAGGATTGGACTTGCATTTCCTGCAGGCACGCAAAGAGACAATTTTCACAACATTTCTACAGGTGCTGCCTTATCTTTGTTTTCATCCAATGGGTCAAGAGTACCGGATTAATGGTACTCATTTCAGGTTTGTCAGAGTTCTCGCGCAGGTGCGTCTCATGGCTGCCGTGAAAGGGAGATTTTCTGAGCGTGAACTTAGTTTTGGTTTCATTAAGGGGCAAATCTGCTCAATTTTTAATCTGGCAGTGAAAGAGACTTTTTTATTTACTCGTAGAATGCCAGATGTACAGAGATGTTCGAACATCATTTTTTGAGCCCACAATCGGCCTTACAGCCTCGGGTGCCTTCTAGATAGCGCTCCTAAAATCTTAAAGTTCTAAAAATCAGAAACCTTATTTTGTCTTCCTAGAATAATAAGTCTATAACTGTTTGTAAAGCTAATTAACTAGACGCTCATATTTCACTTTCTTTGCACAGGTCTTAGAACATAAGCAAATATCGCAGCAGGTTATCCTATATGCTTGTATTAAGACGGTCCGTCTTATTTTCATTATTAAAATAAAATAATAAAGATACAGGAGAACATTTACATTGATACGCCTCTGACTCAAGAGTTCAAAGGGAGGATCCGACGAATCGTTCGATCATGCGATCAATTGCTTGCGCCATCGGTTAATAAGTGGGGATGGGACCAATGCACTTTATATATTGAAGAAGATCTACGAGGAAGCAACTCTCTTTGTCTTTCTGGCAACCTGTCACTTAAGACAGAGTTATAAAGTTAAAAAGGAACGCTAGTTCTGAGAATTCTCCTTCATCATTAGCAACGTAAATTCAAGAATACTATTCTGATTCATTTTGAATTAGCGTAGTAGAAGTAAGTTAAAGGAAATTTAATTTTATTAAGAATATGCATAAATGTAATGACTTTGAACTCCATGTTCAGTGGAAACCTCGTTGTAGATGATGGCATTTAGTGGGGGAATGTTTATAAATTATCACATGGTGTGTGCGACATTATTGTAACGACTTTGCACTTTATCTCATGATAAAGACCTTATCGTGCAAAGAGAGTTCTTGTCTTGATAAATAATTTATCGAAAATTTTGTTATATGAGGTGGTAGGTAACCTGGAGAAATGCTTGCGGAAATACTTTCAAAAAGAACTTCAAAAATATGTTTTTCATAAGTTTTTTTCCATTATAAAAAATCAACGAGGCTAAAAACGAGTAAAAATTTTATGGTTGTTTAACATCCCACCTGGAAGTTTTAAATAAACAATTTAGCTTATTTAGAATTGATTCGAATTTTGCTTTATATTTTTTCTTCGTTGACGGGCCTATAATATACTATTTTAGTTTAAGATATTATTAACTGTTTTAAACTGTTGATATAAAAACTGTTCAGTAATTAGCACTTTTAATAACGTGGTTATTCTTTGGAATACATATTAATTTGGTCACACGGTCATCATACAATGAAAACAAAAGATTTTGATGTTACTGAATCATTCTGTATTTTGTCCATAAATATAAAAAACTTACGTTTCGACCTTCATTACAGGTCTTCTTCAGACCTGCAATTTTACAATTACATTTCAACAAATTAATTACACTGCAATGAAGATCGAAACGTAAGGTTTTTATATTTATGGACAAAATACAGAATGATTCAGTAACATCAGAATCTTTTGTTTTTATTGTATGATGACCGTATGACCAAATTAATTTATATTCCAAAGAATAACCACGTTAATAAAATAAACGGTCGAAGAAAATTTTACAGTGAAGGAATACTCCAATTTACACTGAATATACATATATATAAATGAACACTTTTGTTTTAAATTTTTATTTGCACTAGGATTACCTTGTTGACTTTCAGGTTGGCTACTCGTACCGAATTTGGTTAGAAAGTCTCTTGTTTTGGAAGGAGTACCTGATTATATATCTGTAAAAAGCAAATAAATGAATGAACCTGTATTGTTAACAATAAATTATCATGATTTGTGGTCATTAATTTCCGCTGAGTACAAAAAGCACGAGTTTTTTTTTAAATGTGAATTACTATACCTAAAAACAACATTAATTGCACAAATAAAGATTGCAAAATAATTCTAAAGTACACCTATATTATATTATTGTGAAACTTCTAAATATCTTGTGTCAAGGTGGTCGCGGAATATTGAATCTTGAATGTCTTCACAACAGGATGATTTTGAGTACAGCGCATATAGTCGCAAATGGAAGAGACCCTCTTCTTAAAATGGTCAGGAAGCATGAAGAAGCGGGCATAGGAGCGTGTCTGTATAAGGCAGCGGAGAAGGCTGCTGAAAC
>JAAAKG020178542.1:0-26331 GCA_010014905.2 Druon quercuslanigerum
CACAAGAAACTACTGGTATCGAAGTAGCTTGTCAGTCAGTTTATGATAATTTCGAAGAGAAATTTTTGTCGTTTAACGAAATCGCAAGAGAGACAAAATCAGATCCATGTTTGAGCGAAGTGACAAATTTTGTAAAAAACGGATGGCCTCGTGAGAAGTCAATTTCAAAGAACGTCAAGCCCTATTATACAAATCGTGCCAAGTTGTCAATTGAGTCAGACTGTTTACTTTTTGGAAATCGAGTAGTAATACCGCATAAATTGAAAGAAGAAGTTTTAGGAATTATTCATAAGGATCATCCCGGCGTAGTGCGTTCCAAAATGCTAGCTCGATCTTTTGTTTGGTGGAAGGGACTAGAAGATGACCTTGTGAGACATGGTCAGACTTGTAAACCTTGCTAATTAACTCAAAACGATAACCATAAAAAAGTAAGTGTCTCAATGCCAAAGGCGGAAGCCCCTTGGAAACGTGTTCATATTGATTTTCTAGATACCCAACTTCAGAAATTCTTAATCTTAGTGGATAAGTACAGTAAATGGATAGAAGTGTGGATGGTAAATTTAACAAATCTGGAGTTTATCCTAGAATGTTTGCGCAAGTGTTTTGCGAGATTCGGTTGGCCACACACTATCGTGTCAGATAATGGCCCCACATTTAATGCTAAAGAATTTGCACATTACTTTGAAAGCAAAAACATAAGAGTCTTAACTTCTCCTCCCTACCACCCAAGATCAATCGGACTCGTCGAACGAGCAGTCCAGACCTTCAAAAAACTTATGATTAAAAATGTTTTTTCACAGTCGTATAGGAACTCTAAGAAGTCCTTACGTATGCGTTTATCAGAATGTTTAGCGTCGTACCGATCACCTTCGTGTACAGTTTCGAAGGTTAGCCCTGCTGAACGGGTAATAGCGTACCAATTAAGAACGCCGCTTGCTATGCTACTACCTCAAGATAAGGTTAAATTAAATTACAACCAAGAGATCCAAACTCGTACATTCGCAGTAAATGATAAAGTTCTAGCTCGAAATAGTCAAAAAAAGTCTTCATGTAAATTGTTACCTGGTAGAATCATGGATCGCCTCGGGGTCGTCACGTACCTAGTAAAATTGTTGGACAACAATGTTAGAAAAATGCATGTCAATCAATTAAAAACAAGTCACCTCGACGATTCCGAGCTCCCAAGTGAAAGTGTGGGATTTTTCTGAGCCTAACAATCACAAGGTCACTGAGGAAAATCCCTCAACCTTAATAATAAGGAAAATTATATCCCCGACGAAATCTAAAGGATCTCCGATACAAGGAACCCCGAGACGTTCCGATAGAATTAAACAAAAACCAGACAGGTTCCGTCCATAATTTTTAAGGGAAAAGGGATGTTGTGTTTAAATGTAACCGCCTTAAATCAGCCATATTGGTGACATAACACTACGATGGATCATGTGATCATACCGAGGGAGAAGGACGAGCCTGGCTTGGCGTCGACACGAAGGACATCGTTATCGAGTTCCCGTTCTTGTGAATATAGTGTACCTTCTTGCCTATTACTCTTCTTAATAAATATATAGTTTATGATAAACGCTGCCTATTTACTTGAGTTAACAATATAACACAGTCCTTTCCGACTCAGTTGATGAATGACAGCGGAGCATTTACGGGCCAACAACAGACGCGTTGAAAACTAGTCCGCGAGAAATCCAGTTCCACTATGGCTACCGGAAGCCACAACGCTTGTCCTACCGACTGAATTAAAATAAAGAATTAGGTAATTATCGATTTTCCAACACCGAGGTCTACAATGTTGTTTCTCTTCATCTAAGAGTGGTTGGTTTTAGCGTCTGTGATTCAGAAGAGGACATAATCATCTGCAGAACTCTTCTTCTCTCTCTGTATTGTCGTGGATCACTGACCGAATCATAAAATCTAGAATTCCGGGCTGTCCCTGTTCAGTGATGTTATGACTAGGTTATAATCAGACAGAAACACTATGGGTTCTCTCCTCTCTTCCTCTAAAAGCACTAACGCTGTCTCGGCCTGATAGAAAGAGACGTCGTAGCCCGTTGTGTTCCAATCTCTCTCTCGTTCATTTAGACAATTACCTCTCTTGTTTGTTTTGGTATACGAAAAAAATGGAAGGATTGACCTGTTTCATTTCTTTACTTTCTGAATCCCGCAGCGGGTAAGAGTTGTTCAAGTGACAGGTTAAAAATACCGCGTCACGGGATTTATAAAACGACGTTACAGCTCAGTTGAAAAACAGGGCACCTCGACTTCATCGAATAATATAGCGTTTGTAATTGCATAAATCTCAATTGCCAAATGACTACCAGTAAAAATTGTGCGCCCACTCTAAGAAAAGCCCGATTGTAATATACGTGGTTAAAAAGCTTATTAAATTCTGTATCGTTTCAGCTTTACTTAAAGTATTTTAGGTAAATTGGGCCCTACATAGCAGATGAGAAAGACTGAATTATTTTCCGTTTTTGACAAGGTTTAAATTCTCTAACCTAATCTTCACTCTCTGCATACTTTTCGGATGAGATTCATAGAAACCGAAACATTGCTTAGCTACATTTTTAAAAATGGGACCAAGATCATAATAAAATATTTGCTAGTTTTTAAATTATCTTAATAGCTGTGGAAGCATGCTTAAGATGGAAATTGTTCGTTGGAGAAACAGTGGAGTTTCTATCTTTTTAAACGCATGAAAAATAAGAAACTCTTGATTGCGGCCGCTACTCGTTTTTTTTAAATTTAATTTTTAGAAGTAAACGTTTTTTTATAACAAAATAAATTTAGGAGATACTGTAATATAAATTGTAAAGGTTCAAACTTTGAAACAGGCCCTGCCGTCGACACTACATAATTTTACTGTATAAATCTTTAACATTATGTAAATTTTGATAACAGTTTTAACGAAGCTACCCAATACATTTTCTTGCTCAGAAACTAACTCTAATAAGGTGTAAATATCACACAATTACAACCGTCACGCATTTAATCTATCAGATAAGTACTGTGTGACATTTTTAATATATTACCCGTAGAAGCAACGCAACAGTATATTATTCTATTATTTCTTTAATCGAATTCTTGTTAAACATTAATCTGTTTTTCATAAATTTAGGAAACATGAGGATTGTTAATATACTCTATTTGGCGATAACCCCCGATACTTTTGGCAAATATAATAATATAGTACGCCTGTAATTTAAATTAAGGTTACATAATGTGTTCTTTAAAAAAAAGAATTTTAGAAGCGTTCCTATCGATACGAAATTCGTATGAATTTCACAACCGGAAAGTACTTTAAGCTAATGTGGTAGCACAAAATTTGCTGATGTTGGCCTTAGTCTGAATTGTGTACCGGGCAATTTTTCCGGT
Organism: Druon quercuslanigerum; assembly: GCA_010014905.2. Classification (NCBI taxonomy): domain Eukaryota; kingdom Metazoa; phylum Arthropoda; class Insecta; order Hymenoptera; family Cynipidae; genus Druon; species Druon quercuslanigerum. The sequence continues at coordinate 3,385 of JAAAKG020178542.1, forward strand.
GTCCAACTGTGCACGTAGAAAATTAAAGGTTAGCACGAATAAGCCAGGGATTTGAATCCAGAAAGGAAAAGCGATAACTCCTGATCAGATTATTTTTATAAACTATTTCTGGGTTAGATCCGAAAGCATTTAAGCACCATCTTCTCCTCATCCCAGATTCGACCGACAGTTTTTGAGCTCCGGTATTTTTCCTAACGAAGTTCTACTGCAGCTTCGAATTCCCATAAGATTTTGACCTTAACGACACAAAAAGTAAAAAATTTGAGGATACAAATAATGCTAATTTCTGTGTCGAGTGTCATGTAGGAATCGGTTAGAAACCGGCTAGAAATTAATTTCGGTGTTCGCCAATATTTAGTTGCAGCTTCTAACTTTCCGGATAGAAATCGATTAGGACCAGTGTGAAAGTTTCCAGTGTCGTGCGCCATGTGGGAATCGGCTTACAAATATTTAGAAACAAACTTTCCTTTTCGCCAATACTTAATTTCTGGTTCCATTTGTCAACTGGTTACGTCCGGTTAGAATATTTCCTATGTTGAGTTACATTTGGGAGTCGGGAAGGAACTAGTCAGGAATGATCTTTGGTCTTTGCTAATATATAATTTTTGAGTCGATTTTTTCGGATAGAATTCGTTTAGGACCAGTTAGAATTTTTTCTGTCAAGTGCCATATACGAATCGGTTAGGAAACATTTAGAAACAAACTTTCCTCTGAAAATACTTAAATTCTGGTTTGATTCGTCGGAATGAAACAGGGGAGGGCTAGTTAGAATGTTTCCTGTGTCATGCGCTGTGCAGGAATCCGTTTGGAACAAGTTAAAAAAGAACTTCTTTCTGCTTATATTTATTTTTTGGTGCCATTATCGAGTTCCGCATAGGAATCTGATAAGAAACAGTAATGCCGTCAAGCGATATTTTCTGATATAGACACGATCCCGACTCGAGCCCAGCCTCCGGTATCGGGTTTGCATCGTGTTTATTTCAGCCCGACTCGACTTTGGAACGGGAAGTCGATATATCGGCTCGGGATCGGGTCGGCTTTTCGATACTTCTTCGGCAGATGTGCTATTCTCACTGAAACTTAGCGGATAAGGAAATTTGACAGTGGGTTGAACCCGACTCCTCCACTGCACTACCTGATTAAACCAGTTATGAATAGAGTGGAAATCATAATTCGCGATACTATTTATATTTTATTAGCCATTTTTTTCTCTTAAACGACTCTAATTCAATGTCAATATTTTGGCACGACAAACTTGGTGCCTCAAAGTTGTACAGAAAGCACTATGGGATATGTGTATTATACATAAAACAAATAATGTTAGAATTTCATTTAGTTACCTTTAGAATTCAACGATTTATTTATAAAATAATCAGTTTTCTTCTGATTAGAGAATATGAGAGTCGTACATATGTTCTTCTTATACCTCACGATTTTCCTCAATTCTATTGGTAAATATAATAACATATCACATCTACAATTTTAAATATATTTGCTACCTTAAACGCGAATCATAAATTGTGCGATAAAATCTGCATTTTTCAGGGGAATGCACAATGTGTGCTGTATAAGAAATTTAAATTGCGAAGTGTACCCATTGATACGGAATTTCTACGAATTTCAAAACTAAAAAGTACTTATAGTTAAATCGTCTAGAAATTTTTAAGATTTTTTTTTCTTCAGTGATGCAGAATCAACATTAGAGTCATTTTTAATTCAAAAGAAATATAGATTCCATAATATTATCATTACAAATATACATGTGTGTGGCATTATTCATTATTATGGAAAGTTTAACGATATTTTGTACAAATGAAACATACACCTGCTTTCTCACAAACAGGCCAATAAACTTATTTATATTTTTATCAAAAATACGCAGCTTCTTTGAATATTGGAATAGAGTATTATTTCTGTTTGGCAAGACCACACATGACGCGCTACACTCTTATTAATTTCAGTTGGCAACTTGCGCTACATGTATTCAGGGACGGCGTAACATATATGGAATCTATGGAGCTATCCACGCATGGAATAATTCCATGTATGGAATTCCATAAAATCACAAAAAGAATTTTTAAATTTATACGATGTTTACCCTCGAATGAAAATTGGTGTCCTTAGGAACTTGAGCTCTCATAGATACCTGTAGTAATCCAAATGGGTGAATTCACAAACCAACCGCTTGCAGTGTCGGGGTGGAATGGGCGGAATTTGTGAATTCGTTATTCTAAAAACACCCCATTGGGATTATTTATATTGCATAAAAAGGCTTTTGCAGATTTCATGTTTTTTTAAAATTGGAATAGAGAATAAAATAATTATATTGGATTGCATTTGACTAATACATTATTAGTATTTTTAAATATTACAAATGCCTTGGGTTGCTTTAAACGAAATAAAAGCATAGAGTCTTCAGAAACATTATTTATATACAGTCAAATTGGTTATCTTTTTATACACTTTATGTTAAAATTAGAAAACCAATAAAATCTGGATTTTGCCACGACTCTACGTCACTTCTAATAATATATTTGTACTTTTAAAAAGTACCATATTTAATTTAACATTTTTCCCGAACAGCGAAAATATTATTCAGGAGTTATGAGTACTTTATAAGTTAAAAATATACATAGTATATTTTATTCAAGATGGTAGTTCAAAAATTTTAAAAAAGAGATATACAAACCCGCCATCTTGAATTTGAAAACTTCGAACTTCGAACTTCAAATTCGTAATCTGCTGCCCCAAAAAACCCCAAATAAAGATTTTGAAGTTCATTAATATCTTTTTTCCAAATCTTAGAATCGCCATCTTGAATTTTATTATTAGAAAATTCTGACTTCAGATTCGTAATTAGCGACCCGAAAACCCCCGAGTAGAGATTTTCAAGCTCATATATCTCTTGTTTAAAAATTTTTTAAATCGCCATATTGAATTGAAAATTTCGAAATTTTGACTTTAGATTCGTAATCAGAGACCCCGAAAACCCCCGAGTAAGATTTTTCAAGTAATTTCACTGAACAGGAAAATATTCCTCGCAGTCGCGAATTGAGGTTAAGTTGCTTTAGAATTTCTTAAGGATTTTCAAAGTCCAAAACTATTAAAATATTTAAGATACAACAGTCTTCGGTTTAAAGTTCGAAAAGAAAGCGACGATTTTATTGCCAAATAGCCTATCGCGAGCAAGGTCGATTTGCTCCGCCTACCGCAAGTAAACACTTAGCTTGAGTTCAGCTCAAGGAAAGGGTCCGAAATCCACAGCTTGCCGGATGTACGCCAATTAAGTTTGAATGCCAGTTTCAGGTCCAAAACTCCAATGTTCACTTTTGAATAACATCTGGCTGGCACGAGATTCCGTTATTGACACTAACAATAGCTCAGTGCCTCATACTCATGATTTTGGATTTACTTTGAAATGCCAAATAGTTTGACAATATAACGAATACGAAACGACTTTAACGCTCAACATATTACTTATAATTCAGGGACTCTATTGACAGCCATCCTATTCTTGAATTAATATTCAAAATAAAAATTAAATAATTTAAATATTTTCATAGTTATTTTGTGTTTTAATTTGTCTTCGAACTGTAGTTCCTGAAACAGTTGACACTATTATGAGGCCTTGCTGTCGCAATTATAGATAAGTATAGGTTGGTTAACGAATTAAACATTGACTTTTAGTCTCTAAAAATGTATTGCAGAGCGCAATATAATACAATCAGTGTTTCAAAGTTACCCAGTATATAGATGATGGCGACAATGGCCGAGTATCAAGTGCTCATATAGCTTTCCCTCGGCGTCAAGCAGGCATATAGGTCTGAACGAGCTGGGGTCTTCCATTGGCTTTTTTCCCTTTCTCAAAAGAACGAGTCTTGACTTTTTCCAAATTTTTGGAAACTCACTCTTCGCTGCAAGCTAGTTGTACATCCGTAGCACGTATTCCGAACGATAGTTCGCGACCTGCTTTATAATTTCAGGCGGAACGCTTCCTGGACCTGGTGCCTTATTGCATTTCATTTTCATACACGCCAACTTGAGCTCTTCTTTCGTGAACAGTTGGAACCCCGGGGGCCCTACTTTCTCAATGCGTACTAGTTTGCGTATTGGGAAGAGGTGCTTTACTACTTGAAACTTTACTACTTTACTACTTGGAACTGAGAAACCAAGGTTACTCGCTGCTGCGTATCAAATTCGGTATTTTTGTTTGACCCAATGGGCACTTAATTCTCAATTTCTGTTTGCAAGTTGCAAATCTTTCATCTGTTTCTGCCACTACACTGTGTGTGGACTTTTGTATAGTATTCGGACACTATCGCGTCTAAAGTACTCTCCACCAAACACGCCTCTGTGTCTTTTATAGTCAGCTGAGGTTTGGGTCGGCATCCCTGTAATCTTTTCTTCACTATTTGGTATCCCTTCCCCCAAATATCACTATCGACTTCGTCACAGATTGTCCAGCCTGCTTTTTTTGCCACCTTAATGGTTCTTTGAAGCACCTTTTAGCTCTCGGCTAGTTCTTTCCAAAGAAGACGCCTTCGAATGGGGTTGTTCTTCTTACTAGCTCTCGCATACTGTCTCATTATATCGATGCATTTTTCGCGTATGCCTGCAATTTCTTGGCTCCACTAGTACATGGGCTCTCCCCACTTGACTGGTTTATTCTTTGGCATGCAAGCATCGCAAACCTGTCTTATTGTGTTTGAGAATCCATTGGCCGATATTGTAGTGGCATTTACCACTATGGCTTCTAGAGCTTGTTTTTCTTTTCCTGTATGGATCTTCTTGGGATTCCACACTCTACTGGTTTCAGTTTTACTACGGTAGCAGGGTTCGTCCCCTATCGTGAAGGTGATGTATTTGTGATCACTGAGAGATTCTTTTTAGGATACTTCCCAGTCTGCTACCTTCCTTCCAATTCGTTTCGTCGCAAACGTTATATCATGAATCGAACCATAATTTAATTTTTCAAATGTTGGCTCATTTCCGACATTCATAATAGTCAGGTCGTGTTGATCTAACCATTTGATCATAATATCTCCTCGTTTATCGGACAAGCTCATGCCCCATTGTGGAGATTTGGCGTTGAAGTCACCCACAACTATTACCTCCCCGGTTCTAGCTCTGATTTCATTGCTGATTTTCTCTAGGTACTCCGACAGTTCTTCGTTATTCTTATTTGGTAAGGCGTAGCTGCTAAATAATGTGAAAGATGGCAAAGCTACCCAGCAGAAACTCTTCTCGCATCCCTGAGCTGTTATAGGGATAGTGCGATCCAGTATTTTAATAGCTGTATCCACTTCATTATCGTAGATCCAGTCTTTCCGTCCTTCTATCGCTTTAACGTTGGGTTCCCACAACGCCAGCACTTTTGCACCCATTTCCTTGGCGGTAGCCAAGGACATATCCATGGCAGGGCGTCTCCTATTAGTATTGATCTGAAGGATTGTCATTTTGACTTTCAGATTTAGTTGAATCCTCCGTCCTCTTTCTTTGTGCCTTGCGGCCCTCATGTCTATTGGTCTGATGTCCCTCTGTTTCGCATTTTAGGCAGAAAGGCTTGTTTTCACAGTTTGCTACCCTATGTCCTTCCTTTCCGCATTTCAGACAGAGTTTTTCTCTGTCTGGTCCGCTGCAATCAGCTCTTGCGTGTCCGGCCTCCCAGCACTTAGGGCAATGGGTATCCCTTACTCTTGCGTAGATTCTGCACGAATTCCAGCCGATTTTTATATTTCCAATTTTCAGGATTCTGTCTGCGTTGGATTCGTGCATTATTAGCGTCGCATTTTGTTGGTAACCAAAGGCCGGTCGAAGTGCTCTTACCTCAAAGTCCTCTACTTTTATGTCGATTGACTTGGATACGACTTCTTGAATTTCCGTGGTTTTTGTGGCGTCATCCATTCCTCAAATGTGGAGAACCTTTTTCCTTTTAAGAAGTAATGTTGAGGCTGATGGCACTTTCTGTGTGATTTCCTTCTTGAGGTTTTTTGCTATATTTCCGCTGTTAGGAACCATTAGCAGCAGGTCTCCGTTTTTTGTTCTTTTTATGCCCTTGACACTTACTCCGATATCCGTGGGGTCGACGGTCTGCCTGACCGTTTTCAGTATGTCGGAATAGTTCTTGCCCTTTATTTGCACAAGGAGAGCGTCTTGTTTTTGGCTTTTCCTATGTGCAGGTTTTAGCACCATTGTGTCCTTTTTGTTTTTGTTTTGGGACTGAATCTCGCGATGTTCTGGTTTCATTCTTCCTGTCTTCTCATTGACAGGTTTATATACCAGTATTTGGAGGTCTGTGTCAATGAAGACCAATTCCAGCATAGGAGTAAAAACAACTCCCATGACTCCCTCTATGGCTGGTAGCGTGAGTTTTACCCTATTGTCCTCTTGCATGTGACTTTTGACCTCTGTCAGGGCTTGAAACGACTGCTTTTCGTTGCGGTCATGTTCGGTCACTAGATCGTCGTGTATAGGGTAAAGTATGCTTCTGGTTACCTGCCTGAAACTTCCTTTTACGTCAGGAAAACTCAGAGAGTGTAACGTTCTTGCTACTTCACCTGCCTTCTTGCCTTTCTTCGGAAGACCTTCTCTACCTCCAAACTTTTCTAGGGCTCTATTTATTTCCGCAGAGTTTGATTGGAGGCTGACAGTGCATGGTAAAAGAATATCTGTCTCCTGCGGGGCATCCCATATATGTCCATTTTTATTTATGGCTTTTTGGAAGACTCCTTCTTTCCAATCATCTTCAGTTATTGAAAAAAAGCTCTGAAAAGTTTTGTCTCCTTTCATTTTCCTTCTGCGTGTCGCCATCTTCTGCACCTTTAAACATTCTTGGCATTTATTATGAGGACCGTTCACCATTTTCTCATGAGGAATATTGTTTACTTCTTGAATGTCTTTCATAATCCGGATTTGCCTTCGAAGTTTCTCATTTTCACTTTCGAGTTCTCTCTCCTTGTCGCCAACCCTAGTGCGCCATTTTTAGTCGATAGAGCGTAGTATTTCCGCTTGAAGCATCAGGGAGCTGCTAATATCACGCAGCTCTTTCTTGGGATTCTACATGACGGCCAGCATTTCCTGAAGTTCTTTTGTGAGGGAAACAATTTCATTAATCGCGTCCTCTTGGAAACTAGTGTTGGTCTCACATCCCGTGACTACCTTCTCAGGCGTACTTCCGTTTCTCTTCCTTTTCAGAGCGTTCGCTTCAATCACTTTCTCTGTGGGACCTTTTTTGCTGAACTCGGGTAACGAGGAGCTCCTGCTTCTCAGTGATGCCCTCAAACGAGAGATTCTCCTTGAGAAAACTTCGGTTTCTGTTTCTGCTATTTCTGTGTATCTTGTTGTTCTGAGTAGGGTTCTCATAATAAAGATGCTGCTTTGGAACGGAATAATGTCCGTGTCACTCGTGTCCATGTTGGTTGCTGATTCATCAATTTCAGTTTTATCTTGAGTTTTGTCTTGAATTTGAGTGGCCATAAAGTTTCACCAGCGCATCGTGCGTGGAGTGGCGGGCCGAAAAAACTGGGAACGGGTATACCCTCGAAACTATGTCCTACCCCAGTTCCCTGGGGCCCAGCCTTCGTTTAACCGGTTCCGGAAAACGCAGACGGACCTGAACTCGCCCGGGGCACTGAAGATTCCGACCTCTGCAGCCACCATGCACTCCCTGATCAAGGCCCGAAGGGGCTGGCTCCTGATCTCAAACTGCAGCAAACACCTCGGCAGTGCAAGTACACATCAGCCCCTCGCCACGCCAGCGGGTCAGGCGGGCGTGGCTCGGAGCACTCCCAGTGGGCCGCAGCAGGAAACGATCGTGGTTTTTTTCTCGGTGTATCCTTCATCCAACTAGTTTTTGTCCGCCCCGAGTATTTCATTTCCTCGATACCACCCATATCTGGGAAGCGTTCCCCTATCCGCAACCTGGGGAGGCGCCCGATGGGAGTCTAGCATCTCCACACGGGCCAAGTAGAAAATTGGTTGTTTGACGAGCCGCCCAGCTTCGAAAGGAGGCTGCAGCACTAGTACATTTCGGTATCGCTCTAAACTTTTCGTTGAGCGTTCATTTTTCAAAATGAGTTCCGTGTAGGCAAAGTAAGGAAAAGTTATTAGAAAGTAGAAAAAGTTCGCAGAAGAGTGGGTAAAGCGGTAAAAACAATCAAAAAATGATGATGACTTTCGTGAACGTAGGACCAAGCATGACAACAGGATCGGCGTTGTTTAGGAGTAACACTGCTCTGCTCATGGATTGGCCTTCCCAATTCCCTGATTTCAACCATATCAAAAACATCTGGATCCTAGTGAAGGGCAAGCTTGCAGGTAAGCCTGTACATAATCTGAAGGCTTGTAAAACTAAAAATTTAAAACAAAACTGATAAGATTTATAAGAGACTTGTGGCGCCTAATTTTTGAATTGGGATTCCAATCTTTTTATGATAAAACAAATATGACAACAAAATTGTCATTTTTATATTTGACGTTCCTGGTGATCACCAATAACGGGAACATTGCTGAAGTCGCCTAAGTTGCATAGAGTAACATTAGCTAAAGTTGTTCTAATATTAGACAATAAACCAACAAAATTTATAAACAAATTATTTTTTTTATAGTTTTTCTACGATTTTCCCTAATTGAAGTGTAGAAATGCAGAAGAAGTCAAGCTCCAATTTTCACTTTTTTCAGGAGAGACTAAAAAAATATTTGAAATTCAGCAGAAACATTTAATAAATAAAGAGAAAGTACTTTTTAAATACTTTCATGCTCTATCGAACTAAAAAAAAGTTTGCTTAAAAATAGTTAAACTGTTTCGAGAGAATTAATGAGACAGGTCATATTTCAAGTTTACATTGCGGGTTGTATAGAGTTTGAACATCTGTCAACATTAATTGTGGAGTTAATTTTCAGGTCAAGAAAAAATAAAAATTTATATAAAAAAATTCATACACTTACGCAAAATTTGAAAATCCAATTATGACTTCGAAATATTGTAAAACTGAAATTTCAACCTAAAATGCAGATAGCCAGTTTCGAGAAAAATAAATCTGGATTTTTTACTTTTGAGGTGAGAAAAGCTTTTCGGACTACTGCAAACGGCAATAATTTCTGCGATTATTATTTCCCTTATATTAGGTTTCTTATTGTCAAATTATGCCCGCTGAAATTAGAATTAGGCACTTTATTATTTTATCCTATCGTAGAATGTACTATATTAATATTTTCAGAATGTTATTAATTCAAGATATTTAAAGAAACTGTTAATAATTATAATATTAAATATAAATCTATAATACACAATGATGTAAAAGTTGCGCAGAAAGTTTTGAATTACAAAAAATTGTGAAGGTTGTCAGGACAAAAGTTCAACGATTTTTATTATTGTTTTAGTATTTGACATGCTTTATACGTTGCCCCAGTAATGAACAGTTTACCTTATTTCATCTAAATTTTTAAACTTTCTTCGGGCAAGAAAATAAGAGTATGTTATCTGCTTGGATATTGCGAAGAATTTTAATGGTGTTTTTATTATTATTCTGAGTTGAAACCGTGACAGCCACTGACGCTTGGGTGATACCGCTGCGTCCCCTTATTTCCTCTCCACAGGGAGAGGATCGCTGCCACGCTGTTGGCCGATATTTCATATTTTTATTCATATTTTCATATTTCATGGATGCAGATACTGCCTGTGAGTCTTACACGGTTCCCCGCAATCGCAGGGCAGTGACAGAGGCTATCAGGATACGTCTCATTATCCCCTCCGCACAGACGACAGAGGGGACTTTCTTAAAGCCTTCACTCATTTTGATGTTCCACGGTTAGCCAACTGTAATTATCTTCAGTAACTAACCTACTGCAAATGCCTATAACTGGCTCATGTCCAGTAAAATTTTGTTTTGCTCCTAGTTTAGCTTGCCCTCTCGATCTCTTATTGCCCTTAATTCCACTGTGTCCAGAGATCCAAGGCAGAGTGACACGGTTGTCTGTCGATATCTCATTTAATGCCTAAAAGCATTTCCAAACTAGTAGTGACGTGGTCGTTGTTCCCTTCAGAGCCATGATAGCAGCCTGCTATCATGAATTTCGTAAATTTAGCGAATTCCATAAATTCCACGAATTTCATAAAGTCCGTGAATTCGATTAATTACGTGAAATCAGCAAATCCAGTGAATTCTGTGATTGCAGTAAATCCCTTAAATTCCGTAATTTCAGTATATTCCTTGAATTCTACATGTTTCGTGAATTTCATTAATTCAGTTAATTCTAAAAATTCCGTAAATTTCTTCAATTCCACGAATTCCATGCATTCATAAAATTCCGTGATTTTCGTGGATTCCCTAGAATTCCATGAATTCCGTGAATTCCTTCAAATCGCTGAATTTCGTGAATTTCAATAATTCCGTGTTTTGCTTGTACCTGATTTGCTAATACATGTATTAAAATTCTGGACGGTGACTTCACGATATACAACACTTACATGGCGCCGCTTCAGCAGTGTACATAGATTTTTCTTGCACGGTCTGAGAAAGTTTTTATGCACGTGTTCGCGAAAGCCTCCTTTTAGTGCTCTAGGTGATGCACGAAAGAGGACTTTCCATGCTTCTGTTACAAAAAACATTATCTAACACCGAGGAAAATGGTTCCTTTTTTCACTTTTCTGAAAGTCTTTATTTTAAGGAGTACAATTTTCTCTAAACTTTACTCATCTAATTAGATGTCCAAGAAATAATTGTATTTATAACATTCGATAATAATATAGGTAACTATAAAGAGACAAGGGTTGTGCAGTTTTTGGTAGCGTTGTCCATATTTAGGAATATGGCTCAAATTTGTTGCAACTAAAATGAACATCGATTTCGGTGTACACTGAAGGATCGGCGATTTTCTGTGAACTGTAAATTTTCCATGTCGACATATGATTTGCATCAAGCCTAAATTACTATGTAATTTGTGATAACATTTTTAACGAATTTAACAACATAATTTTTTTCGCGAAAGTGACTGATGAAATGTAAATATCGCAAAATGATAAACATGACGCCTCTAATTTATGACATGCGCAATATAGAATATATGTACTATATAAACCAAGTGAAAACCAGAATATTTATCAGTTATCATTTTAATTTAATTCGTTATTTAAACATTACTCAGTTATTCGCCAAATTTTAAAACATGATGATTTTGCATACGATTCTTGTATACATTGCGGTTATCGTCAATTATATTAGTAAGTATAATGGCATAATATATCTATCAGTTTTAGTATCTTTTTTACCCTTAAAGTGGCCGGAGATACAAATTCATTCATAGCGGCTGACCGGCCTCACTATCTACGCTCACAAACAGGCACAGTGGGGAAGAAATGATATGTGCAAGCGAGTTGTAAATTGTGATTGTTTTTCTTCTATTTCTTTCAAAACCTTTCCTACACAACTGCTACATGTCTTACTTTGGATTACAAATCGAGTAGTCAATTTCTGTTGGCCTAAGTCAGCAGATACCTTAAATCAGAATTACAGCAACTTTCACAACTCCCAACGTGGCTCTCAACTCTTCACAGCATATCTATCCAATTTTAACACAAAAAAGTTGAAATTCCTGTCTGTTAAGTTTTTCAGGACATACGATATTTTATTTTAGAAAAAAATTGTATTATATTTTTTGCTGTTGTAGAGTTGACTGTAGAGTTCGAGTGCTTGCCTAATGGTGTTCCTATTCCCGGTGTTCCTCGGTCCTGGACTTCTTCTCCTGCCAGACATATTTCTTCTGAAAGCTCTCTTTCTCCATCCATACCTTATGAGCCGGTCATGTCTCCCCGTCCTGCAGAGCCACCTGTTCGCGCCAGGTGTAGGTCGTCTCCTTCCAGGCATAGTTCTTTACTCATTCTGGGATTTGAACCTAAAAATCTTGAACGTATTAGACTTACTCCCCATACTAATCCCCATCGGCGATTTGAAATTCAAAGATACACCTTTCCTGCCGATAAACCTGTCCGATTGCGAAAAGGACGTAATACTTTTTTGCCAATACCAACCGAAGAACAAAAAGTATTAACAACAGCCACTGGCGACATCTTTGCAATAATGGAATCTAATACAGTTCTTCGAGGAATATATAATCATGATAGAAAACGGGTTGGCATGAACATGAGAAGCGGCGCAGTTTTCGAATTGGGCATGGACTTAGCCCGTGAAACTCCACTGGGCTCCGCACGTCGAATCCAAGAGAATTTTGATATAGTACTTTTAAACTAAGTGTAAGCCACAGTCAAACGGTTGTATTCATTTGATATAAATAATAATTCCTATTCATGTCCTTTTATATAGCAGGCCACACATCTGGTCCCTATATTCGTTATTGTACAGTGTATTAAGCGAAGGTCCCTAAAAATACCCTATTTTCAAAATTTGGTCGCTATGGTTATTTTTTAAACTTCTAAGGCATTTTAATGAGCTTTTAATTTAATTTATTTTAGGGAATTTTACATGATTCCGAGGATGAAAAAATAAGTTCTTTAACTTGCAGTAATTTTAAAGGTTTCGAAACATTATAGGATAAAGAATTTTCTAGCTTTTTTAGAAAATATGGAACGATTTTACAGACCGTGTGAGAGTTTAAAATCTTTTGAAAGATTCCACGTAATTTTATAAGATTTCCTAAGATTTCATTGAATTTAAGGGATTTTAAAACTCTCAATGTATTTTCATACATTTTCCATGATTTCAGAAAATATCATCATAGAATACCACAAAAATATTTTAGCGCATTTTAAAGAATTTAACCATGAAAAGTGAGGTATTTTGTAGAAGTTTTAATATCTAAAGTTGTTTAGAATTTAAAATGTTTCAGAATTTGTAAAATGGTTTAAAATTTGTAAAATGGATTTATTATAAAGTCAAAGGACAGATAATTTAGTTACAAATATTAACTGAAATATACCTTTTCTCTTTAAGAAAGGGTGAGATAGTGACGAAACCATACCGGATGTTTGTTTAGTAAACACAATGCACAAGCACGTTTCACAATTAATAGTGAGATACAGGGCCCTAAGCAGCTCTCCAATCCGCACTGGAGTTCTTATCACGAATGTTAACACCGCAGTTTTTAATCGAGAAATACTCAAGTAACGTCGACCGAAAGTCTCAACCGACAGTACTTAGTACTCGACCCGAACACTGTAAATATTTTGAGTTTGAGCTTTAAAGTACGCGACCTTGTCAAAGTGATTTGTTGCACGTACATCGAGTGGAGAGTATAACTGCTTGAGACTAAAGACAAGTCTACAGGGAAAAATCGGTGTTTATATAGTCCTAAGTCTAATGTTAAACGGTAAGTTTTTATTTGCGAGCACGTACTCTGCAATATTAAAACTCTCAATTTTTTTCTCGGATGGAGAATATTTATGTCTACTGAGACTATCGGTGTTCGCTTACATCTTCTTTTTGTTCGACTACGTGTCACTTGATACTCGCGCGCCGCGGTATGGCACATGATGACTAACAGCTACCGCGGTCCACGGCAATCGGCAATCACATATATCTACTATTAACCTTTTAGGAGTACGATCATTGTATATTAACTGTACCATAGGTTTTACCTCTAGTCAAACACTTTCGGTTACAGTGTGCCTGACTGTATATCGGTTCTTCTACTAAGTGGGTTATTTATTCATTAAAACTGAAGTATCAGGTTAAAGAATTATTACTTAATACATAGAAACGTGTGTATTCATACTTCACATGATTGCATTTAGCTTTGTTATTGTTTTAAAGTATATGAAATGTAAATACACTCGTATTGATGATAATTATAGTTATCGTATAGTGAAAGAATCTGCAATCACAGTTTCAATGTTGAAGCATCGGTATTCTTTGAAATCTTATCCCTCTTTGCTAACACTGTAAGTATCTTTTGGTTTCTATATTAACTACAGTACAGTTACCATAGTTAGCTTCAAACTCAGAGAGAAAAATTAATGCGCACGTTTATAATTGGTGGTACTACTATGTTTTGCATGATATCAAGTAGGTTTGCGCCTAATTTTAGGCTTACGTCAAAATTGTACAATTTTGGGATGTACTTTATCTTGTCTTACAGTTTTTTTATAGAGGTCTGCTGTAAGTTTATTATATTTTGTCTATGAAGCGACTATGTGATTAGCACTTTGTTCATATGATATTTTTATAATGGTCTTCTAGTGTATTATGATCTGGATGTGAGTGAATGCTATGTTCCCAGTTAGTATGTGACTTGGTTAGTACAATCTTATCTTACATTTTACTTTATGATTCCTCGCTTATCTTTTGGTCCAGAATTCTGTTTGCATCTGTGCCTATTAGTCATTTGTTCCATTGTCGTCAAAATTTTCCCCCTTTTGTCGTTCATTGTTCTCAGCATCTTTGTGCAACATGGAAGATAATAATTCAACTAGTAGCTCAGACTCTTTGCGTACTGTGCTTTACGAAGATTATTGCCGCGTCAACAACGTAGCAACGGACCCGAGTAAAAATGTTTTAACGTCAGTTTCTTTCAGTGAGTAGTTTTTGAATTTCTTCCTTTTAGTATCATTTTCAACCTTGTGATAGCAACTCCTGATGAAAAATTTTCAAGTAAAGCATCTAATAGTGCTTCGGATTTGCACGTATTGTTAAACACTTTGCTTTTCTATGTTAATCCCGTTGAGACATTGAATGACCAAATCTTTGTGGGTACCGTGTGCGAAATTTCAAGCCTTGTTGTGGAAAATTTTATCAGTGACGCTGTTGTTTCAAATGATCTAAGTTAAACTTCTTTTGTTATCGGCTAAATCTGTAGATTGTATCCCAGAATTTAATCTTTCTGTTTTTGAACCGGATAGTACTGAGCGGATGAATGTTTCGGCTAATGACTCGGTTTTGAACGTGACTGCACTAACTTGTCCCTAATTATCAAAAATTGAAAGCTTGGCTTTTCGGATATCCTATGTGGAGGTTTCTTTGCAAAAAATTACTTTCCTATCCGTATACATGAAGAAGTAAACCTGTTTAACAGATTCGTTGCTTTGTGTCCGGACATTTTTTCTAGTAATTTTACAGAGCAAAGTTTCAATAAAGTCTATTTTTGGTTTAATAAACCTACAATGAAAGGCATAATGATCGATGATAGACAAGTCTGGAATTCTCGATCATTAACTAACGCCTCTATCGTTTCGAAACATATGATAGAAAGAGAGAATTAAGCCAATGCTACTAAGGGTGTATCTACACGCCGGTCATATGCAGACATAAAATTTATCTCCATCTTACTCTACCATGTGACGATGCCAAGCATTTATCTCCCTTTAGACTTTTCTCTGTTTCACAATTAGATGATAAATCTAAAGTGAGATAAATGCATGACATCGTGCTATGGTGATATGCGTCGCGTCAACGACTGGCAGACTGTTATTGGTGTCAGAACGCTAATATCTCCTGTATGTGCAGTATTCATTTCTGTGTATTTTAAGGCTGCGTAACGTCATGTGTTAATTTAAAAATCCCAAAGATAAACAGGAATCGATAATGGCCATGCTAAAGATATCCACGTTCGGACACCACTGAAAATTGGATTAGTTACGTTTGCCACGCTTTTATTAAATGATTGATTTTGTATTGTTTCTGTTTCTTACTCTTAACAAGCCATAATAATTTGTAAAGTGAATAAAGACATTAAAAATAGTCTTCAACTCAATACGAAAGGGTCCCAAAATTGGAAGCACTGTCATATGGCAAATCCGTTATAGAAATTTGATTAAATTGACGTTAGATTACGGAAAGGGAGATTCGCGATTGGTAAAAACTATAAGAAAAGTGTAACTAGTGGAATAAGCTTTTATTCTAAAATGTCATACTATCCGCACACGCTAAAGTAAGAGAAAGTAGTTTTTTCTCAACAGACGTGTATATGAGTCGTAATAGTAGTTATACTGATGAATACTGTTTAGATAATTTGAAGGCTGTGGCGAGAGACGGTACAAAACACTCGGTAGTTTTGTGTTGAGTGACGGTGTTTGGATACAGAGATGCGATGTGGTTCTGGTTACCAGCCGACGACATAAGAATTAAAAGGCTTCCGAGGTAAAAATTGAGAATAACTCTTCAAATGGAGGTAAACGCAGTCGAATACTCGGAATGTGCGGCTAAAGTTTACCCACATGGGGTGATTTTCGTTCCAGGTATTCTTTACTCTGTAATTCGTGTAAAGATTATACTTGGTTTTTTTCCTGTGAAACTGTTGAGGTTTAGTCATATAAAACAGACAAATATAAGATTTAAAAACGTAATATAGGTTTTAAAACATTAAATATTGTATCTAGTTCTTTGAGTCAGCTTTTCAACTGTAAATGAGTTTAAATTGAGTAATAAAAAATTGCATGTAATTTATGATAAGCGAAATTTCAACGACTTAAAATTTTTTTAGAAGAATTTATGATTACGAACACCAGAATAAATACATATTACGAAAAAAAATTAAGTTTACACATATTACTCTATTTTAACGCTAAAGGAATAAAAACTTGCTTTTTAAATAACTCAACAAAATTTAATGAGAAATATTTTTCTAAATTTTGCCAAGCATACAAAAACATCAAAGCTAAAATGAATAAACTAATGAGAATTTCGTTAAATGGGGGAAATAAAAAAATAACATATACAAAAAGGTAAATAACACATCTACTTTTAAAAGTCATCTATTGTAGATACATTTTTGAATAAATAAAACATAAGGGGTTAAGAAGTAAAACACATTTCGACTTCCAGTACTTCAACATGCAAATATCATACGAACAAAGAAATACCAGTCCTCTTTCAACTTCCTTTTACTTATCTATTTATTGTTTGCCAATTCTAATCAAAGTTACGTGTAAGTCACAGGAATTTCTTTTATTAAATATAAAATCACAATATTTTTTATTTAGAGTAATCAAGTATCTTCGAGATTCTGTATCTCCCTAAGACAATTCTATCTTCTAGTGTTACTACTCAAAACGTGAAATAGTACATTTTATTTCTGAGTAGATTCATATAGAAATAAAAATAATATATTCAATGAGCAAAACAAAAAGAGAAGTACAAAATTAGCGAATATTTTTTACATTAAATTATGTAGTAAACAAATTGGGTTATTGCTGAAAAGGAATAAACACATTAAATAATTTAAATATTACACATAAAGTGTTCAGTACTTTTTGAAATTATTTATCAAATATGTAACTAAAAGTATGAGGTCCAACTAAGAACTAAGATTTTCATCCCAAAAAGATAAATTCTAAACGAAAAATGTCACGTTTCTTGTTTGTGTTTGTGTCTTGTTGAAAATCAGTTCGATGATCAATCAAACATCTAAATACGATTACCGGATTAAAATAGTTTCCTTTCGAAAGTCAGTATGCAGATTTTTCGAAATTCTTTCGAAACTTAAATTCCACTCTCTTCACGATAATTCGCGAATCCATTTATATTTTATTCCGTTCTTCATCTCATTTTAAAGAAGAGATTGCTTCAGACTTTAATTGCTTTAATATTTTTAATTTAGTTTCTTAAAGAATGGAATATTTCTCTGATAATTAAAACAGTGTGTAAATTATGATAACACTATTCACAAATTTATGAACCATTTTTGTCTCTAAACTGACTCTAATTGAATATCAATATTTTTTAACGACAAACCTGACGCCTGTAAGCGGCAAATTAAGTACTGTGGGATATCTGTATTATACATAACACAAAAACGTCAGAATTCTATTTAGTTACCATTGTAATTGAACGCTTCATTTATACAATAATTAGTTTCCTTCTACTTAGAAAATATGAGGATCGTGCATATGTTCTTCTTATACTTCACGATTATCCTCAACTCTATTGGTAAATATAATGGCATTCCACCTCCACAATTTTAAATACATTTTCTACCTTGAACGCGAATCATAATTTGTGCGATAAAATCTGCATTTTTTCAGGGGAATCCACAATGTGTGTTGTATAAGAAATTTAATTTGCAAAGTGCTCCCATTGAGACGGAATTCCTACGAATTTTAAAACCTGAAAGTACTTATAGTTAATACGTCTAGAAATTTTATAGAAATAACCGATAGAAATTTTAAGATTTTTTTTTAATTCATTGATGCAAGATCAACATTAGAGTCATTTATAATGCAAGATAAATATAAATTCAACAATATTGTCATTACAAATATACACGTGTGTCGCAATACCAAATCACAGTTGTGGAAAGATTAGCTATATTTTGTACAAAGTAAACGTAAACATATTTTCTCACAATCAGACCAATAAACTTGTTTATATTTTTATCGCAAATACGCAGCTGATTTGAATATTGGATTAGAGCTGTTTGGCAAGACGATGAATGACGTACTACACTGTTAACAATTTCAGTTGGCAACTTCCACTACATGTATTTAGGGACAAGGAAACATAAAAAATATTTTTTTTTAATTTAAGTGATTTTATTTTAAGTTGCATTGTCGGAAATAAACAAAAATTTTAATTATAAAACCCGACAAAGATAAGATGAGCCATTACGGCAAACAAAAATGATTTATTCCTCTGAACTCAGCATTCATAACTTCTTTTTTATTGAAATGGAATTTTTTGTAACTGTCACTCCAAGATCTTATTTTAGCATTGGTAAAATTCTATTTGGGCATCTCTCAATCGTTATTTATTATAAATATTAAATCTGAACACTTACATGATTTAAAATTTGCGCGCTAACAGTGACCAATCGGGTTGTCGGCACGACGCAAGCGCAGTTTAAAAAGTTCCCAAGATTGGAAACACTGCCAATGACTTGCGAGGAAAAGTTTTTTGCATATGAATATGCCTGCATGTTGACAGCTTTGATACAAAGCCTAGAAATGACATTTATCAACTCTTAATATCTATGTTGCTTTCGGTAATATCTTTAAATATAATTATCTTTATTGAGTCATGACCGCCAGTTGAATTAAATTAAATAAAATGTCGCAGTGGGCAAGGCGAAAAACGGGTTCATCACAAATAGGGTCAATTAGAATTCAGATCGTTTCGAACCTTAAGTGAGGTATCATTTATAGCTCCTTTGTCATATTAAGTTCCTTTGCAGCAAGTAGGGTTTCTTTTTGTTGCAGCTCCTTTGGAAACAAAAATGGCTTCCAATGGAAACCTCAGTTTTTTTGTGTTGCCCACACAGAAAAAAAATTTTTTTCCTAAACAAAATCGTTTACTGACCCCATCGGGTTGATTTCAGAAATCATTTTGGTTATATGAACAAAATGTTGGTTTAGTTGACCAAATTCTTTTTCTTCAGTCAATAAAATTTTTTGCTTAAATAGTTTTATTCATTTACAAACATATTTCATTGATTTAAGAACATTTTCGGTTGGATCTACCAAATAATTTACAAGAGTATTTTACTACAATCAAGCAAAAGATTTGGTTGATTCAACCAAAATATTTTGATCATAACATCTTAAAAGTCACAGACGCATGGATTTGATACAAAGTGTATACTAAAATTCAAGATAACAGTCCAGGTACGTGATTCCGTGTCATCGCGAATTAACAATCATAAAAATAGAATACGTTGGCGGTTGCATCTCGGTGATTCTTATAAAAATAAGTGATTCGAAAACAAAACCAAAAGGGATAAGTGATTATGTGACAAATACGCAATATTACTTGACTCTGCTGAATTATCTAAAATTACGTGATTAGGTTTTTTTATAAAACAGGATAACGATTTTTTAAATCAAATAAACAAAGGGTCCTGCACAATTTTTATTGCAAATGTCTTGTCGTCGAATTGTCTGGTCTTAAAATCTTTATTAGTTATAAATAAACTACAAAAAAATTCACATAATAAGACGAAATTTCATTGTAAGCCATTTACAGTGTAAACCGTGGTGTGTCTTTTATGGGTAAATGAACTACAAGTTTTTGTGAAATCAACTAAAATGTTTTTTTTAGACCAGCAAAAAGTCTTACCGGAAATAACTGAAATATTTTTTCGAAATGATCTAAATGTTTTCCTGAATCAGCCAAACGTTAACTTGTCTTAACTATAACATTTGCTTGGATAAATTAAAATATATTCTTTGAATTCGAGGAACTTATTTAATTCATAGGATTGACAGAATTAACGGTATTCGCGCAATTCATTGGATTCGCAGATTTCGCGGAATTCAAGAAATTTAAGAGATTTAAGGCATTATTGAAATTCAATGAATCCATGGAATTTGCGGAATACTTGAAATTTACGGAATTCGTGTAATTCATAGAATTCACAGAATTAAGAGAATTCTCTAAATTCACGTAATTCACCAAATTCGTGGGGTTTCAGTATTTCGCGGAATTCACGGAATTTAAGGAACTTAAGGAATTCAAGGTATTCATGCGTTCCATGTAATTCATAGAATTCACGAAATTAATTTAATTCTCGAAATTCACGGGATTCACGCAAGTCATTGGATTTAGCGCATTCTGTAAATTCCATGAACACTATAAATTGTGCAAGTGCATTCAATTCCATGGATTCCGTAAACTTCATGAATTGCGAAAATCCCATGAATTCTGCGAATTCCATAGATTCCAGAAATTTCATAATTTCCCTGAATGTTATTAATTTCGGGCATTTTGCTAATTCCGTGAACTTCGTAAATTTCGTGAATTCTATGAGTTCCGTAAATTCTCTAAATTCCGTTAATTCCATGCATTCCGCAAATTCCCTACATATCGTGAATACCTTTATTTCCAATAATTAACTTTATTCTGTGAATTCCTTAAATTCCGTGAATTTCGCGAATTCCATAAATTTCTTAATTTCCATGAACTCCGCGAATTCCGTGAATTTCATATATTCCTTGAATTCAGCAAATTCCATGAATTTATGAAATTTTGTAAATTCCCTTCATTCCTTGCATTTTTTCAATTCCTTAAATTTCATTAATTTTGTGAACATCTTAAAATTTTCATATGTTTACCTAATTTTGTAGAGATAAATAGTACTCAAAGGTGTTATGGGGACACACAGTTTACAACAACAAAAAATTTATATTTATTTTAAAATAATTTATGAGAAAAATGACTTATAACCGTTTAACAAACTGTATGTTTAGAAAATATAATCTTTCTTATATTAAGAGAGAATTTTCAGGAAACAAGCATAGGGATTTTGAAGAAAATAAATTTACATCAAGATGTAAAACATAAACTTTTTCTAAATTGTCCTTGTTGTAGCATTGCCAAAAATACTTTAAAAATTAATAATAATACTAAGAATTTTTAAATAACTTTTATTTTAGATGCAAGAGTGATGCAGCTGTCACCGCTAAAACATCTTTAGTCCCGAAATTTATTAGTGGAGAGTCCTTCCCATTAAAAAAAAAAAATTATCTGCAATTTCAAAAACTAAAAATATCAAAGTATATTGTTTTCTTGTCTGAATTGAGTGGAGCGCATATATTACCTTACTGAATAGTAGCAAGAGAATAGGAGGGTTTTTTTTTCGATTCACAGAATGCGAATTCAGAAATTTGGAAAGTTTTGTTGAATATGAAGACTTCTGTAAACGTTAATGTGAGAGGATCTTTCAAATCTCAGAACGCGCATTGGAGGTCAAAATTAAACAATTCAAAAATTTTATTTAAATTTTGAATATTTTTTTTATTTGGTAGATTTCTGTAAAAGTCAGTCCCAGGGGAGTTTTTAGTCACAATACAAATTTGAGGTAAAACTTCGCATCTGAAGTCGGAATACATTAATTTTTCCTAATATATGCAAAACTTTAATTAATGAACGCAACGGTAATTTAATTAAAATACTTCGAATTTGTAGTGAAAATTCCAAATTCCAAAGATTTGATTTAAATCTTGAAAATTTTAATAAATAAATATATTTCCATTAATGACAGCACGAGGCTGTCAGAGAACAAGAATTTAAGTTTGAAATTAAAAAATGACAGAAGGATCCTATCTACTGAGTTTTTTGAGTCCCACAACACAAATTTTGTAAATATTCTTAAATTGGTAGGTTTTCATAGAATACATACAAGGGCTAGTTTTTGAGTGTTATAATAAATGGATGACAATTTAAGAACTCTAAATGTTAACTCAAATTCTAAAACTTGGAAAAACTTCATCTTAAGTTTAATGTAAATCTACCATCTTAATAAAATTTTCAAGATTTCACGTCAAATTTTCGAAGTTGCTCCCCTATTCAATCCATTATGCATACGATGCATTAGGCGCTTAATTATCTGCCGTTCGCGCGCTTATTTTAAATGTTAAAATACACAATTTTTTATTTATGACACAGCCACACAAAAAAATGGTTTCCCGGGTCTGGAGGTTAGACCATGTTTACTATATGATTTTTCGGTTGGTGAATTATAATCCCAGGTCTAAAAAACCCTAACACGTCAGGGGACAGACATAACCTCAAACAAACTCATAAATAATTTTTTTTGAATCCGGGGGTCACGCCACGTTTACTATGTTCATTGGGTTGCTGAATGCGAATCCGAGGTTTAAATAACTCCAGCATATCCGGGTTTCGACATAACCGTCAAAAAACCTCATAACTTAAGATATTTAAAGCTTAACGTTTTCCTTTAAGCCGTATATTAAACAAAAATCAGATGAGAGGCACACTCCGCTGCCCGGTGTCACCGCGAGAAGGTGCTCTGTGTGCAGACACATGCAAGTTAAATGAATAAGTTTCACGAGTTTATAATAAGAAAAGTTTGCAGTTTCTCTACGAGGTATTCCCCAGCGCAAACGTCCCTGAATGCCTTTAAAATTGCCTAGCAATATTACCAAATGATGATGATGATTATTATTACACCATTAAGCCGTTTCCCGTTCGGGGTAGGCGTGACTCACTCGGTAGGGAGGGGAGTAGCGTGAGGAAGGGGTTATAAAATTTTTAGATTGATCTG